>JARHVA010003024.1:1567500-1770000 GCA_037957365.1 Torreya grandis
GAACCAACTTTTAGTTCCTTCCAATACTATAGTTTCTCTAGGCATAGATTCTACCAAAGTAGAGCTGCACTCTATACAAATAATGGTCCAAAATTTGACTAATGACTTCTTAGGATTGAAAACAAAAATAAGTAGTGATAATGTCCATAATAATAATCATACTTTTGGGTTTTAAACATATAAAAAGTCTTTCAATAGGTCTAAAAATAACTTAGATTAGTCTAATAATCTTTCATAAATCAATATAGTGGAGATAGCCTTACCTAATTGGTGTAGAGTTTACAATACATCTCAGCATGGTGAACTTGATTGTATTGAGTTTTATGTATATTTTGAGTTTTTTTAAAGGGATATGGTGAGATAAGATCAAATTAATAACTCACCAAAATTCCATCATGAATCTATCTGTTCAAACACTGTTATGGTTTTTGAAACTCATGAGTTTCCTTTCTTAAGTGAGGATGACAACACACTAGAAGATAATACTGATGAGATCCATGTATTCTAATAGTATCAAAAAGGTGGTTATAACCTAAAGAACAAGCATCCCTTCACAATGTCTACTCCTCCAAATAATATGACTATTCCACCAAACCTAAAGGATGATAATAATATACCTCCCCTAAAAGGGAATGATAAGCCATAGAACAAGGAGGATCAGAACAAATGAGGATATAACATTGTTGAAGACATGAATAAAATAAAATAAAATATCATGCTTCATAAACTGGTCAAAATTATTGAATAGAAATAAATCTTATGGATATATATCATAGGGAAAGACACTATAGAGAAGATAAAGGCATATAGTACAAATTATATATATAAAATCAAGCCTAATATTCCTCTTTTCTTACATCATCCATTATGATGCCTATTTCCATTTGCCAAAATCTTAGCTTAACTCCAAGCCCATCAAATAGGGTGGTCTCATAGTTAGACAAAATAATGGTATCTATGATTAGAGAGCTAACTGATGTGCACATTCAAGTAGCATCTGAACTATGTGTACAAGTGACCATTGATATACTTGTGGTGGATATTCCTGAAGGGTATGGATAATTGTTGAGTTAATACTAGTTAAAGACACTCAATGGGTACCTTTTAACAAAATTTTATCACATTTGGTTTCCATGGAGAGGCCTTCTAAATGAGATTCAGATTGATCAAGAGCCCAAGATGAATCATCCCATCATGAAGTACAATGTCAAGAATGCATAGGTAAAGTATGAATCTCTTAGCCTTGGTATTTATATCTTTACCACATAGTATGAAAGAGAAAAATATGAAGACCAATGACCTTCCCAATTATGGACTCTCCATTTTAATGGTGCAAGATCCAAGTAAGGATTAGGAATATGTATTAAATTAATTGATCCACAGGGAAAGAAGTTCCTAGAATCATACAAGCTACAGTTCCCTTGTACCAATAATAGGGAAGAATATGAAGTTCTAATTTTGGGATTGTAGTTTGCTCTTAAAAATAATGTTAAATAAGTGTTGATATATAGAGACTTAGAGCTAGTGATCATTCAAGTCAAGAATAAATACTAGTGCAAGCTATCATATCTAAAAAGATACAATAATAGATCTTGAAATTTGATTAAATCCTTTGAGGCCTTCAATATAGTGTCTATCTATAGAGATCAAAATTAAGCTATGGATTCACTGGCTAATTCAACTACCAATTTAGCACCTCTATGAGAATCTAAGGTATAAAGGTTATCTATTAAGCTAGTACCTTGTCTTTTTGTTTTTGAAAATGTGGAGAATTTCCAAGTATTTGATGATGATTAGCATATCATCAAGTTCCTAACAAACTCATATCAATTTGAGTCTCAAATCATCAATGAGAAATAAATTAGTTATCTATGCTAGGAAGAGTCAAATGATGAAGGTGTCATCCAGCTTAAATAAAATTTTTTTCTACTTGGAATGATTTATTTAGTAAGGACATTAGACATGAATCCCTAAGTGCAAAAATAAATGAAACCTAAAGTTAGTGAATTTGAGTTCAAAAGGGAGAATCTAGGGGACAAAATTTATCTATGTTATGTTAACATTGGCCTTAGCTTCACTCCAGAAGAAAGGTAATAGGTGAAGGATTTACTCACCCAGTATAAATATGTAAATACATGGATGTATTAATAACTAAAGTTTTATAACCCAAGTGTCATCACCCATACAATCTAACTAAAACTAGACCACAAACCATTTAGGCAAAGATAGAGGCTAGTAAATCCTATCCTAGAGCTCCTTATTCAAAAAGAGGTGGAAAATCTATTGAGTGAAAAAATAGTGTTCCTAATTGGACATTCTACTTGGGTGGCTAATTTGGTACCTGCTAGGAATAAGAGTGGGTAAATTAGATTATGTGTTCATTTAATAAAATTGAATAAGGCATCTGAGAAAGACAACTATTTGTTACCTTCGTTGGATAAGGTTATTTAGATAGTAAGAAACTCTAAGATGATGTCCTTCTTCAATGGATTGTCATGTTATAACAAAGTGATGGTTGAATCAAAAGACATAATGAAGACTGCTTTTACCACAAATTGGGGTACATATGTGTACAATAGGATGCCATTTGTCCTAATTAATGCATAAGATAACTTTAGTGAGTAATAGATCATTTGTTCCAAGGGAAAATAGGTAAGTGCTTTATCATCTACATGGACGATCTCACTACCTTCTCCAAGAATAGGAATGTCCATGTAAGTCATCTACAATCAATATTTGAGATATGTAGGAGGTTTGACATCTCACTAAACCCAAAAAAAGATTATATTTGGTAGTGTTGAAGGCAAGCTCTTGGGGCACATTATTACTAAAGAGGGGATCACCATTGATCCAAATAGAATATAGGGGATTTCAAAGATTTCATTACCAAATAACAAGGAGCTCAAGTCTTTCTTTAGGAAAATAAATTTCGTGAGGAAATTCATCTCAAATTTTGTAGAAATTTCTAGACCTATGAATGCAATGATTAAACATGATGCTAAGGTATAATGGACACCTGAGGCTTGAAAGTCTTTCCAAGACATAAAATATGCTATATCTTAGGCCCCAATACTGATCATCCCATATTTCACCAAAGATTTCTACTTATACTCATTTTATTTAGAACATACAATCATTGTAGTGATAACTCAAAAGAAAGATGAAACTAAGCATCCTATTGCATTTATGAGCATAAATATGAAAGATGATGATCCTAAGTATTCCTTGATTGATAATAAAATATTCAGCCTTGTAAAATTGGTGAATAGATTTAAGCATTACATCCTGAAGAATAAGACCATCAATATTGTGCCTAACCCTAATGTCAAGCTTAGTTTGGCACAAAATTAATTGGGAGACCATAGAGTCAAATGGATGGAAAATTTATATTAATTTGATACAAAGATAAAATTTGCTAAGATTTTTAGAGGTTAAGGCATTATTCAACTTATGACTGAGCCCTACCCACACATTATCATTGAAGATTGTTTATGAAAACTAGGTATCCTAAGGAGATTAGCATACTAAGATAATTTAATATTTGTTAACAGGTAGCTATTACCTAGAGTTCACTAAAGAATTAAGGAGATATTTGAGGCTCAAATATACCCACTACATGATTAGAAAGGGGCTTCTTTATAGAAATAATTATGATTGAATCTACCTAAGATGCATATCAAAAGAAGGAGATTAATAAATCTTGTACAATTTGCACTAGAATATAAGCAATGGTCATCCATCTATAAATATTATGGCCCATAAAATACTCATAATGGGTTATTACTAGCCAATTATCTTCAAGGATGCCCATGCTCATGTAAGAACATATCATGAATGTAAAGTTTTGACAAAAATAGAGGTATATGTAGTAATGTCATGACAACCTATTATTGAGGGAAGACCATTCACCAATGGGGATTGGACTTCATTGATGTTATTAACCCAAATTATTCAACAAGACATAATTTTATGCTTATAGCCATAGATTATGGCACTAGGTGGATTGAAGTAACAACCACCCAAAATTATAGAGCACAAGATATATTCAAATTCCTAGAGGAGTACATCAAAACTAGATTTGGTACCCCTATTTATCTAGTTTGTGATAATGGGATGGCATTTCAATTAGCTAAATTCGTATAATGGGCACATGATAATCAAGGCACCATATTTTCATCTTCTAACCATTACCCTTAGGTAAATGGGTTGGATAACTTGAAAAATAAAAATATTATTGATTCTATAAATAAATCAGATACAAACAAACCTAGAGATTGGCATAATATACTAAAGTATGCTCTATAGGTGGATCAAATGAGATATAAACAAGCCCTCAAAGCCTCACCTTATTTTATAGTGTATGGGTGATAACTAGTACTCCCATTCATACTCAAATTGTGAACTTATCCATTCATTCAAGAATATATGGAGCTGAATGAAAAAGTGGAATCCTAATTACTAGATATAATAGATATGGAGGATTCAAGGATTGAAGCCCTTGAAAACTTTTAGTAAACAATAGGATGTAGTCAACAAATGGTTTGACAAGAGAGAAAAATTCAAAGCCTTCAGTATATCTATCTTGGTACTTCTATGCAATAAATCTAATGAAAATAAAAGATAACATGATAAGTTTACCCCACTTTAGATTAGATTGTATTAGATTTTAGAAATCTTTGGTAATTATGATTTCCATTTGAAGGACCTTTAGGGTAACAAACTAACATATCTAATCAATGGGTGGTTTTTGAAGTATTAATTCATGGCTATACCATTTGGAGATGTCTTAGAATGAAAATTAAGGTGCATTAGAGGTAGGACTAGGTTAGTTTTCTTTCTTTCATAGATTGGCTTCCTGGTTTCTACAGTTTGATTTCCTTAGATTAGTTTCCCTTCTTTCTAGATTTATCTATTTGTTTTGTTTTCTATGACATCTGATTGAATTTTCCTAGTATCACTAAGTAAACATCCAATATTTTTGGATTTTAAGGGTGCAAAAGAGAAAGCAAATGTGGAAAGAGAATAGATAAAAGTGTAAAATTTGGGGCTATTTACAGGTTTTACACCCTTGTGTTTAGGATATTTAGGGTTCAAGTAGGCAATGGGAATTCAATCATGATTATATTATAATTAAATACTTTTAATTAGTATGAAAAAACTACTCTCATTACTCTATATAAATTTAGAAAGTTTTCTCACTCCTTTGGAGCAAACACACTCATGCTAATACTTGTTTAAGATGATAATCATTGATGTAGATGTATCTAGAAAAGATGATGTGGTATAACAAGTATTTTCACCTACACCAGCTCATAGTATTTTCTTCTCTACTTCTTCCATTCATATATATAAAAAAAGAATATGAAAATAAAATAAGCAATGTATTCTAACAAGAGATATTTATTAAACCCAAACATAATCTATAAGTGATCAAAAGATCACTTGATGAAATAAGGTCAATGTACCATGCATCATGCCAAAATATGAGAGAAGAAGAAGAGGACGAACCAAAGGTATCTCTGTCAGGGCTATGGATACTTGGTTGAAAGAAGAGAAATGCCTAAGCTTCCCTGATTTAATGTGCTTCAAGAAAACTAAATTGAAACCTACAATTTCTCCAAATATTTGATAAATCCTTATAACAAGGATAAAAAATTACTATATCACACACAAATTTAGGGTATAAAGTAAGTACATTGTATGGTGTATTTAGGAGTATCTTTTATGTCTATGACTTAAATATTTTATTGTGGAATGGTTCATGTTTGGTTTTAAATTGATAACCAAATATTTTGGGTTCTCAAATACTTAGGAGTATTATCCCTGTATGTCACCATTTTTTGTACTCAACATACCCCATTCCTTTCTTTTGAATAGGGACCCATTATGCCTTATAGAAGTCCAATTTTTTTGAGGTCTTCATTATAAAGATAACTATGTGTTTCATCTAAATTTCCCTAGTTGGGAAATATAATAAAATGAGTTCTTTGAATTTTGGACTAACTTATTAATCTCTTTCAAAAGTTTTACACCTACACAGGGTTTTTGTGACATATGCATTTAGTCTTCAAAATTTGGTATTCAGCCAAAGTATTTAGGAATTTGTTCATAAATTTGGCTCTTCATAAATCTTGAATTTCAATCTTCATTCTTTGGTCTTTAGATTAAGTCTTTATAGGGTTTCTTTGGATAACTGTTCAAGGTCCTCATGTGGTCCAATTTAGTATTTTGTAAAATTGTTTTGGTTTCAGTTCTTTGGTAAGTGGATGATTATGTATTTAGTCTTCAAATTTTTTTTCAAGTTTTGTTGGAAATTTATTATTATTTATAAATTTGGTATTTGTATTTTATGTTTGACATTTACTTGGTATATTTTACCCCTCACTAATGGGTCTTTAGATTTTATGTTCAGGATTTGTATTTAGGAGTTTACCCTTCAAAAAATTACATCAAAATTTATGATTCAAAATTAGTGGTTAGTAATTAGATCTTAGATAATTTTGTCTTTGAATAAAATGTTTAGTATTTCTTGTTGATAGTTTTGACTGGTGCTTCAGTGCAGAAAAGTTGGTTGTTAAGATTTTCATTCAGAGTTTGTGTTTCGAATCCTTGATTCATGAGAATTGGTCAATTTAGTACCAACACAAAACCTAATTCTTGACTAATAAAATCCTACTTAGCATATCCAATAAATAAAAATAATAAGACTTAATGACACTTGTCAAAATATAGTGGCATGGCATACCCACTAAATAAAGTGTTAAAATTTGAAATGTACAAGTAAAGAGAATTCAAAGACATTGGACATTAATGGTGCATAAATAAGAATTGAATGCTAAAATTATATCAATCTCTTGAGATCGTTGATGTGCTCATTCATCACAAATGAACTTCAATCATTAATATTGCATTACAAATAACCCCTAGAGACCTATGAGTGAATTATAAAAGTGAATCTAGTGAAGCAGAGCTATCAAATTCTAAAAACTAGTAATAGTCCATTAACCATGGATTTCTCAACTAGAACATTTAAAGGAGTCTTTCCAACATCCCATTTATCAATCAAGGACTCCACTAAATACATAGATATTATTTTTGACTCCACCATTTTCAATGATCCATACACTAAGTATTCAACATTGTGGGACACCATTGATGCATTACACATCCACACTCAGGAGGAAAGTGTAACACAAACACAATAACAATTGGTGGAAGACCTACTTCATCTCAAATGATAAGGGCTACTCTTCATGGTGATCTATCCCAAAGTGATTCCATGGATAGACCTATTACAAGACCTCTTTTTCATTAACAGTATAATGGGGGATAACTAATTACACCACCTGCAACACAAGACCATTGTGGCTTGCATCTTAGGGGATGAATTTCAAAGGTATTTATCTTTACCATTTTACATATGCCACTTAATATTTACATAGGGTGGTAGGGTGGAAAGAAAATAATTCTATTAAAAAAGCACTCACCAAGTGGCTTCTCCTTAAGAAGATGAATGTCCCAAAGATAAGGACATGTACCTATCACCAAGTTTAGTATGTGGGTTTGCATTGGTATGGCCCTCTTACATATACTATATAGCTTCTCAAGCATCTATTTTATTCACCTAGAAAGGGTTTCATTATTTTATATGATGATGAGTTCAGACTTGAGTTTCACCTTGGGAGAGATAAATAACGTCAAGCTGAAAGAACAAGTTCTACATAAGGATAAACAACCTACTAAAATATACTTATATATGATGTCGTACCTCCTAGACATTTTGATGGGAAATATATATATGCACTATGGGTCACTCTAGGATCTATCTCTAGATTGCATCAAGAATTACATTTGTGATTATTATTCATTTGTTCAGATATACAAATTTACCAAGAGCATCACTCACATTACAGAGAATGTCTGCACACAAGTATGGTAGGTAATTCATAAAACCCCACTGTCCATGATAACCAAGTCAATGCCAAACTTGTTGGCACCATGGGGTGACTAATGGTTATACCTAAATTACACATTAATCATGGTCACTAGAAATTTAACCCCTACGTCTCCCTAATTACATGCTATACAAGATATAAGAATAAGAGATAGTATTCCAACTATGGTGAAGTGTTGAAGAGGCTTGACAATGAATAAAACCAACACATTATATGGATCCCATCTAATTGTTAGGATGCCCCTTATCCAATGGTAGCACAATTGATTACTTATATATGAGCAATTAAACACAGAAATTATACCAGAATGATTAAGAAACTAGAAACATGAGACAGCAAAGAATTTGAGAGACAATACACACAATTGTATTAGATAATACTAGAAGAAAATACAATAAGGAAGATGCCACTTCTCCCTCCACCTCAAAGGCTTGCCACACCTCAAGACCTTCTTCCCTCTCTCTCTTGCTCAACACAAAACCAACTCTAAAACTTGAGTTACAATCCCTCCTTGAATGTTATAGCTGATCTCCTTGACCTTACACCTGTAGATCTCCTTGACCTTGCTTGCTTCAATGCTCTTACTTGATCAATATGATAATTACAATACATGCCTCATGGGTCTTTAAATAGAATCCCATGGTTACAAAAATAGACATCTAACTACTAAAATTAGACACACAGCTCGCGACTTAAAATAGTCCCTTAGCATGCAAACACTCGGTTTAACTAACTGACTGTTCGTGAACAGTAGTTCTAGACCGCACAGGCGACCGACGCTAGTCCCTACTTGTCTGGTGCTGCCGATGTCGGCTGACTACCTGCCATCGCCGGTCTCCTTCTCCACTACATCTGACCGATGCCGGTGGCTCTGGTTCTTCAGCATCCTTTCTTCATGTGTGTGCAAACAGTTGAAGCTTTTAGCTCCACACCCTAATAATCTCCCACTTAGAGATAAACAGCTGCAACTTGTACCTGTACCTATACACCATCTATTTTGTTCCTTTGGCTCTGTATCCCTCTTCAAAGTCACCCTTGAAGACCAACCACCACGCAAACCTGTGATGCTATACCTGTCACCTATACCACAAGAACTTTGCTGCTCCCAAATTCTTCATGACATACTTCTGAACCAACTCTACTCTTAGCTTAGAAAACTCCCTATATATGCAACCCTGCAAAAAGTAACACAATACAGTAGCAATATAATGTAGCTAATATTATCCAACCTGGTAAAGATAAAAAACAATGATCAAACCTCCATTGCCCTGCAGCTAACTCAAGACCATATACCATAGCCTTCTATCTCAGATGTCCATCCACTCTCTTCTCTAAAACGGGAATCCATTCCTCTATCCAGCTGACAACTCCACCAACAAGTACCTGTTTGGCTCTACTCCAAGGACTCACACTCCTCATCCATGTCAAGCTCCCACTATTTCTGGATTTTACCTGCATTGCTTCCTCCATCTTCCTAGTTCATGACTATCAGTAAGCAATATAAAGAAGGTGAACAACGAATATGAGGTTCACATACCTTTTTTGACCTCTGTATGGGTGTTTGAGACTCCTTGACAACTAACTGTCCACCCATCATCCATTTTAGTGACTGATCTCGACCAACTCCCAGTCTGCTCCCGATCGATGTCGGTTCCCTGTACTGACCCTGACTGCCGATGTCGTTACCCCTGGCCGACACTGGTGTCCCCCTCTGCCGACGTCGGTCCTGATGACCGATGTCAGACTTCTCCTGCCTGACCTACCGACCCTACTGGTCTGCACAAGACCGAAGCTGGTGTTTGGATGACCGACGTCGGTTCCAAGTAATCGACATCAGTGCCTGTGTGTTCCCGTGAGTGATGAATTCTTCATCCGCGAGCTCTTCTTGGATCAAATCTCTATCCATGCTGCCCTGCTCAAATTTATTTACTGCCTGTAACTGTTCTCTGGCCTTCATCTCCTCCAAAAACACCAAGACATCCCTGTTCTTGTCAAAAGCCTCAAATTTCCTTTTCCTGCAATGAATTCTATCCATGCCTTCTAAACTTGAACACATACCTTTTGAATCAAGAACTTCCATTCCCTTCCTATTCATGTGACCCTGACTATTAGACCACATCTTCGAATCTGCACCAGAAGTGGAATCAGTAGTACAAGTAGATAGATAAAGAGTACCTACTTTCTTACCTCTTGCTAAAATAAGTGCTCCCTTGGTAACCTTCCAAGAATCTGCTGTGAGGGTCATTGTGCATCCCTCATCCCCCAACCTTCCTACAGAAATCAGACTCTGCTTTAGAATTGGAACATGCATGACCTCCTTCAACACCCATGTGTTGTCAATCTGCAATCTCAGCTGCACTTTCCCTTTGCCAACTATCTGACAAGGCGTACCATCCCCTAAATAGAGCACTCCAAAGTCTCCCTGTTCATACTCATGAAACAAATCTCTGTTTGGGGATGCATGAAAAGATGAACTAGAATCTAATATCCATGATCCTACGTGACTATCCAAAGAAAGTATGAGAGCATCCTGTACCATAATATTTGCATCCTTTGCTTCTTCAATACCTGCATGTTGATTCTCTTTATCTCTCAACCAACACTCCTTCTTTGTATGTCCTTTCTTTCCACAAAACCAGCAGGTAATACCTTTGGACTTGGATCTCCTTCCCGACCTTGATTTCCCTTGCTCAATCTTCTCCTTTTGCCTTCCTCTACTTTCTGCACTTAGAGCATTCCCTGATGATTCACCTGTGCTTCTCTTGCGTATTTCTTCATTCAAAATCACACTCACAACATCATCAACCTTTAAGATTTTAGAAGTAGATGCAGAGTTACTTACTGCCATAACCATACCGTCCCAGCTTTCAGGCAAAGAACATAAAATCAAGAGAGCCTTTACCTCATCATCAAAAACAATGTTGACTGAAGTTAATTGGTTTACCAAACCATGGAAATCACTGAGATGAGTATGTACCAAACCACCTTCCTGCATTTGCAAAGTAAATAGCTGCTTCATAAGGTATACCTTATTAGAAGCCGAGGGCTTTTCGTATAAGTTTGCCAAGGAATTTATCAACTCTTCCATTGTTTTGCACTGTGATAAGCTGGAAATCACAGAAGCTCCAAGACTCAACCTTATGGAACCGAGAGCCTTCCGATCAAGAACACTCCATTCTTCATCCTTCATATCTGTGGGCTTGCATGCAACCCCACCCAACGGTAAGTATAGATCCTTCTGATACAGATAGTCCTCAATCTGCATCCTCCAGTGTTGATAATTCTTGCCGTTAAACTTCTCCATTCGTAGCTTGCTTTCTTCTGCCATTACTGAACTCCCACTCAATCAGAAAACCCTGTGAATGACTTGTAATAAAAAAAAACAATAACCTGCTTCCTACAAACCGTAGCTCTGATACCAACTGTTAGGAGGCCCCTTATCCAACGGTAGCACAATTGATTACTTATATATGATCAATTGAACATGGAAATTATACCAAAATGATTAAGAAACTAGAAACATGAGACAACAAAGAATTTGAGAGACAATACAAACAATTGTATTAGATAATACTAGAAGAAAATACAATAAGGAAGATGCCACTTCTCCCTCCACCTCAAAGGCTTGCCACACCTCAAGACCTTCTTCCCTCTCTCTCTTTCTCAACATAAAACCAACTCTAAAACCTGAGTTACAATCCCTCCTTGAATGCTATAGCTGATCTCCTTGACCTTACACCTGTAGATCTCCTTGACCTTGCTTGCTTCAATGCTCTTACTTGATCAATATGATAATTACAATACATGCCTCATGGGTCTTTAAATAGAATCCCATGGTTACAAAAATAGACATCTAACTACTAAAATTAGACACACATCTCGCGACTTAAAATAGTCCCTTAGCATGCAAACACTCGGTTTAACTAACTAACTGTTTGTAAACAGCAGTTATGGACCGCACAGGTGACCAACGCCGGTCCCTGCTTGTCTGGTGCTGCCGACGTCGGCCGACTACCTACCATCATTGGTCTCCTTCTCCACTGCATCTGACCAACGTCGGTCATACTGTCGATGCCGATGGCTCTGGTTCTTCAGCATCCTTTCTTCATGTGTGTGCAAATAGTTGAAGCTTTTAGCTCCACACCCTAACACTAATGATAGGCTAAATGTGCTACATAATTTGGAGACACTTTGGAAAAGTTAAAAAAATGAGAACTTAATATGCATTTCCCACCTTATCTCACAAGGATTGTGATCCTCATGGAAGGATTCAAAATCATATCAAGGGTCTCAATATTCCATACCAACATGATCCATATGATCATGACTTCTTATTCTTAAATTCTATGGATGATGCACAGATCTTGGAAAGGGCATAAATAGAGGTAATGAGAGAAGAGTATCTAAATATCATATAGATAGATCCCTCTATTTATATTATAGTTACACAACTTGGGATCCCACCCCTAAGAAAATGGGCAGCCTCATATTTTTAGATTAGCAGGCCTCCATGACCATTAGTAGAACAAAGAGAGCCTTCTCAAAAATCTCCTTAGATATTAAAGGTCATCAAAAAAAGAGCCTAGAATAATTGAAGATGGACCTAGAGAAGCTCAAGGAGATCCATTATTCCTTGGCTCCTTATATTCAAAAGGCCTAGAAAATCCAACTCCTCCACTTGTGTAAGAACTTACAAGTGTGGAGGTTCTATCTAAACTATTCAAGAGGCTTCCCCAAAAGTTGAAAAGACTACCATTTTTTATAAGATGAAATCAAGGGCACATCTTCTTGAAAATAACCTAACTATTTGGGAACAAAAAGTAGGAGCTACTTTAACTCATTAATAGGATACAAAAGGAAATCCTATCAATGAAGAAAGAGAGCCATAAATATGAGGAGTTTCAAAGATCAAAGGTCCTTAGCCTCTAGTAAATTAAAGGAAAGGTACCTCTAGATCAAAGGTCCATTTTTCAGGTAAGGATACAACACCTCTAATGTTTGCTACTTCAATTTCCTCTTTTTATTCCCTTTCTCTAGTTGATTTATCTCCCTTGCATTCCATTTCTCAACCACCCCTACTCACTCCCAAGGTAGAGTATGTCTTATCTATCCTTTTTATATCCACTTTCCTAACTGTATCCATTCCACCATTTGTATTCACATCTTCAATGTCCACTACTTCTATATCTACTTCTTATACTAACACAACACCCCCTAAAGTTAGAATAAAGGCCTCAAATAAAGTTAAGGGGGCATTGGTAAGTTCCAAACTTCATGAATTATTCACTCAAATAAACTTTCCAATCCCTTCCTCCATATCTTCTCAATACACCATTGTGACATTTTTAGACAAAGATGTAAATAAGAAGCCTATGTACACATATCACCCACTACCTCAACATGGGGGAGTGGATTGGTCTACAATTATTTGGCCTTCCCATCCTAACTAAGTGATTGAAGAGTATTTAAATCAAGCATCAAAAGAAACATTGGTTGAGACTATAGCTGAGGAATCTCAACTAATTAACCCATCCTAATTATTCATCGCATAGTGGGAAGCTAATTTAGGGTCAAAGGCTTCCCAAAATACAAACCTCATAATAACAGAGCTGCCCAAGTGAGTTCCATATTTTATAAATCCATAAGGAGTATTTAGAGGGTAAGAAATAGAAAATTAAAGATCATACTAGGAGAGTGATTATCTTGGAAGAGATAGAAGAGGTCTTTACCTTATCTAAAAGGAAAAACATGAAATTGAGATAGTCCCTATATGTGGAGGAATACAATACTTATCTTGAGACTCATAAGGATGCCTTGATGGAATTTCATGAGGGAACATAAATAGATAGGAAAGATATTGATAATGAATTAGAGAAAGTGAAAGAACAACATTTTCAATATTTGTATAAAATAAAGGAACAAAAATAGATAGTTCATGTTCTTCCTAAAATTAAAAATGAAGTCTAGAATGCTACTTCTAAATTATACAACATTATTCATGCCATTGCTATGATGAGGGAAAAATTGACCCCATATTTAGTTGAGACATATAAATTATTTAATTATTTGAATCAAGATGATAATAAGTTTAATTTCGTTATTATTTACACAATCAATAAGGCATACAACCACCTTGACCTGATGGCACCACTATAGGCATATAATGTTCTCAACCTATTAGTCATCAAGACTCAAAAAGGTAGAGATTGGATCATATAATCTAAGGTAGTAATGTCTAAGTATTCCAAACATGAAACTCTAATTTTTCAAATCCTAGGAGAGCTAAATATTTCATAAGAAAGAGACTCAATAAGTAAGCTAATAAGTAAGATCAATTTTGATCAACTTCTTCAGCAGGGTTCCACCAACTTCAAGCAAATTTTTTAAATAATTTAATTATAGGATATTGAGGATAAGATATTTTTTACAAGGAAGAAGGTGATGGAGGTGGAAATTTTTGGAATAAACTTTGAAAATACAAAATCTGACCATATAAAGATCTTAGAACAAGTAAAGATGGTTCACAAACCTCTACCATTAAACATGGATATTATCTGGTATCAACATGACCTCAGGAACAAGCACTTTCAAGTTTTTGAATCAAAGTAAAAAGTTGGAGCTTCAACTTCCAGTTCAATCCCAACATCTACCTCAACACCTCTAATAGTTAGTAGTTCCATGCACACACCCAATCAGCCTTGAGATAAAGGTTAATTTTGTATCATGCATGGAAGAAGTACTAAATTTTGTACTTTTAGTTTGATTATATTTAGCATTGAAATGTAAAATAAACCTAGACTATCTATGAGAATGTACATGTTTCATTTCTTTGTACAGGTTGACTTATGTTTGTACATAGTGATAGTTAACTATATGCATGTATGCAGGCCTTTTTGAGACTAAAATTAGAACTAATATTCTAATTTCAATGTAACTATGAGTTTGCATGAACTTGGAGGATGATGTGACCCCTCCCCAAGTCTATTTATACATGTATAACCCTCATTCTAAAGGGTTAGATTTTTTTTTTTCAATACAAGAAGAAATTAGTTTGATTGTCATGCAACTATATCAATGCTCTTTATTTCTATCTCTTTGTCATTAAGAATTTGTTTTCTTGGTTGTGTTAATTCAATAATTTGAAGTGTGCATATGCTAAAAATAATTCTAACTATTATCATTGATAAACATTAATTATAGATGTGTAAAAGTTATTGAAAGTTAGAAATTTTCATTTATCAAATCAATTAGTTAAGATTGTGTTAATATTCTAAAGTGTGCAGGGGTGTTTTATTTCTAGTATAGTCTTCTAGGTGTGTGCTACAACTTCCATAGACACCTTGATTTGAGTTATAATACCCTAAATAAGGGTGTGAAACATCAATTATAAAAGGAACAACCTTCAGTTGAGATCATTAAGTTTACTATGCTTTATTCCTAGACTTTTTAACTATGTTTACTTGTAACTATATAATAGCTGCAAGCAATAAACACCAGTTCTGGAAACACTTTTCCATAACATAAACCAACCAAATGGGCTGAGCCTTAAATCCATGCAACCTTATTTTATAAACTACCCTTCCCTCTTTTTAGAGTTTATTTTGAGATCTACCCATTTTATATTAATATCCATCCATCTACTTGGGTTTGATTTTTTTAGGATTCAATTCACTACATAAACCATGTGGTTAACAATCTACATTCTCAACATTCTATTTCACCACCCAGTTTTTTAACTCATAGTTTTAACTCAAGCCCTGGATTAGGGTATATCTTCATTGAGATCATAAAATGTTAGATGTCACCTCTTTAATTTTTTTAGTGTGCACAAAAACCACATCAACAGATACAAATATTATATTTTTATTTTAACAAATCAAACCTAGGTTAAATTTATAATGTACCAAATACATGCTTATAATCACAACATTCCAAGAACATATTGATTCATAATATTCCACCTATGGGTAGATCAACACTCATTAATCACCAATGACAAAAAATGCGCAATGGTTTGATAAATATATCATGGGTATTTAAGCTAGTTATAATTTAATGATAATATTTGAATGAAAATACATATCTCTTATAAAAACCTTCACCAAAGATGAAAACACAAGATTAGAATATGAATTTTTAAATCAAACACTAGTCATCTAAGTAGTTTGTTGCTAGGCAAAATGCGACTTTAATGAGCAATCAAATAACCAATAATAACTAGTTCACATTCAAGTCCAAGTTTCCCCATGCTAGCAACCAAACTAATTAGGCATAATTGATAATTTATCAATGTTAAACATCTAAAAAAGTAACTAAATTCACATATATGCCTAGATATTTTATTCGTTGGGTAGGGATATAACACCAAGGACACCTATGAGGCAAACGATATTCACTCAAATTCATTTTTAATAGGTATTCATTGTTTACATTCCACTTTTAGCCCACATTTTAGGAATATTTAAGTACAAGACTGAATTTCATTACAACATGCCTTCCTCAAATGGATGGGAAGACCATGAGGTTTAATAAAGTCCTAGAGGACATGCTACAAACATGTCATGGACCATCAATTTTAATGGGAAAACTATCTACCCTTGATAGAATTTTAAAATAATAATAATAATTATCATATTTCCATCGACATGGTCCCTTATATAGTGTTACATAGATGACCTTGTAAAAATCCATTAATTTATAAGAAACTTGAGGACCATGCTTTTATTAGTCTCGATATGATAAAATAAATTGAATAAAAAGTTGTGTAGATTTAGCAACACCTCAAGGAGGCATGGGATTAAAAAAATAAGTATGTAGATTCATATAAGACCAATAAATTTTTTGAGGTTAGATAATATTTATTCTTGTGATTGAAACCATGAAAGAGTGTAGGATGGTTTAGTGTGGACCTAATTATCATCATAATTTTTTAGGACCTTTTGAGATTTTTTTTTGACCTATCCTAGTTACTTACAAAATTTCCTTGTAACCAATCATGTATAGGATGCATGTAGCTTATTAGCTATATGTATTAATAAAGTATGTACCTGACCCAATACATGTTTGATTGGTATGATTTACATATGGATGAGAATTCATTCAAGATAGAACACATCAGAATTTTAGACTGGTGAATGATTTAACTTCAACAACACAATTTTGATCAAGTGAAGCTCCAATGGGACCAATACATCCCAAGTTATACTTCTTGGAAAAATACTTCAGAATTGTAACATCTTTATCATCTTTTTTTTGTACGAATATTCAAGATGAAGTTTTTTTAAGGGTGGGAATATGTAATGCCCTACCTTGGTATCCCTATTTTGTCATCATTGGAGTTACCTTCATAATTATTATGTTATGGAATTATTCATTTTATTAATTTTTTATTAATGGAACTCTAAATATTAAGCCATGGATTATTATATATTGAGACACATGTGGATACATCTATTTTTTTAGGCAATTATGAGATCATAATATTGTATGAACACTCTATTGCTTTATGATATCTTATTTTTTTCTCCCACATGATGATGTAGTATTTAAATTTTAAATTCAAATGAATATTTCATGATGGACTATGATTTTATTTATCAATGCTATTGATTATCAAGATTATGGATTCACCTTGTTACACCATATAGGTATCATGATGAATTTAGTTTCTTTGCATATGATAAAAAAATAAACATACATTTATATTGATGTTGAGATGAGTTGGTATGGGATATATACATTGTCTATTGTGGTGTTATTTGGGTCAACACAACATAATCAGATGCATATCACTTTTATCTCTTGGACAATTGGTGAATATCATATGGATACGAGTGGATACATTGTGTTTTAATATGGATTAGTTATATGAGAACATGCTAATTAATAATGAATAATGAAATACAAATTGACATGTGTTACATGATCACCAATGGATAAATGTGCTAAAACATAGATGGTGAGGCATTAAAGGTAAAATGAAACTGGAAAAAACCTCAATCCCAATGATAAAATATAGATTATATTTGACTAGGAAAAAGGACACAACTAACAGTAATAAGAATGAATGGAAGAGTTGAATATTTAAATAACATTTAGAATCCATGAGTGGGTAAGGATATAAAGAATGCCCATCTAGATTCTTATCCTTAAACCAATACATGTAAGACTCAGAGATCTAATGCAGTTAATAGAAATATAAATTTTACTAGTATTATAAATGCAAATAAATGCTTGATAAGAAAAGGTAGCAAAAATTTATGATCCTTTTTTGGGTGTTTATAGGAAGAAAACATAGCCATTCAGAGAGGCGGTAGAATTAGTGTGTAATAAAAAATATCCTTTTTAGATTTGTGCATCTTTTAAAATGATGCATAGATTATTTATAATCTATGTGATTCATCTTATTCTTATTCTTATTTTCCATCCTTTGTTATTTCTTTGGGTGGGTTGAATAAAAATAAGAATATTGCTTTATGTTTGGTAGTTTCATTAGGTTCACTAACATTATTAGCTACATAGCATAAAGGCCTTTGCTAATGTGTGGCATAGGTGGTTGATTATTATACTTGAGTCTTTGGGTGAGGTTATTCCCCATTAAGTTAAATGTATCTACTATACTCAGCCTATTTCTTATTATTCATGTACTACATGACTTGACAACACTTGGATCTCATGTTGTTGTGGGTTTTGGGGACCTTATACTTACTGTGACATTTTATAGTCTTATATATATTTTTTCTTAGATTTATTTTATTGTGATTTTACCTTTTTTGACATGGTTATGATTTATTTCTTGGGTTTTAGTGCCTTTTGTGCTTACTAGCCTTGAATCACCATTGTTAATTATTGGACCCATATAATACCATTTATATTCCTCACTTTTTGAGTTTAATTTATAATGAAATGAAATGATGTCTTAGTATCATTTGGGTGCAGAGGGTTGGGTCAAAAAATAATGGGCTATATAGTAAATAATCAATAGATAATTTAGAGTATGCCTCAATGCCCCATTATGGATAGTATGGACTTGTCATGAGTTTGGTTGAGTGAAACATAACACTAAATCATATCCTCATTTAATATTTATCTATTGGGTGTTGTAAATATATCTAATGAGAAAGTAAATTTAGTAATATGGTGCATGCATTCTTACTTTCACTTATATTTTTATAACATTAAGAAAAGAGTAAAAATTGTGTTTAATCTCTAATTCAATAGGAAAGAATTATATGTCAAAGTTATGATATTGTAATTGGTTCATACATTGAAGGTTAATAATTTTGTGATTATATTATTTTTATTTGATTAGGTAAAAATATAGTTTTATAGAAACTAGGACCCATAGTATAAACAAAGCGCAGTAATTTGAAACAATCCCCATGGGCTAAGATCCAAAAAATAAAATAACAAAACTAGCAGGTAACTATTGATGCAGAGGACAAAAACAAAAGGAAATAAAAGGAGAATTTACTTTGAAAGGGGAGATCCATATGAGAATGTCTATTGAATTCATATGAGAATGTAGATTAGACCATAATTTGGTTAATATGGTAAGAAATATGGATAATATTTCATTTTCTCCTTCTTAAAATAATATATTTTTTAATGTTAGCACATTATAATCTATTATTGTTTAAATAAAATATTTACTTAAACTATTGAACCATGTTGAATAGTATTGGTCATACCTTTGGTTAAATAATTGTATTTTAAGATGAAATCATGTTTTAAAATAAAATGAACTTATTTTTTTTGTTAATTTTGTATAAATTGTATTGGCCCAACCTATTTTCTATAAGAGATTTTGAATTTATTCATAGTTATATTAAATAATTACCATGCCAAAAATATTTATATATTTACCTCATAGAATTAAATCAAAGATATAATTTGATAAAAATAAAAGGATATATTCAATAAATAATCTGTGTGAAATCAACCATGAATGTTTGAGGTGTTGTATATTTATTAGATTTTAACACATGAAATAATGTCCTCCAAGTCTTATGGAATCTTTGACAAAATTAATAATTTTATATTGGATCCTTTGTTCACAGTCATTAAATTAATAAATATATTTTGTAGACCACCTTTGTTGAAATCCATTAATTTAGGTAGAAGGACATCAAAGTTTTAAATACTTATACTTAGTCCCTTCTATGTTGGCCTTTCCTAAAAGGTTTACAAGGCTTTATTTCATTAAAATTATCTTAGGTTATTGACTTAAATTTGTCCATCCAAATCCCATTTTGGGTTGGATGTGTGGTTTATTTTGATAGGATCATTGTCTCATGATCCTTGGTTTTGGCATAATTTAATTACAACTACGAATTCAAAAAAATGTAGATACAACATGTTTTGATTACTTCATAATATAACAACATATGACCCCTTAAAAATTATCTTAAAACTTGTAGTTGTGAAGTCTCAAGTTAGCAACACCTAGTGATTTGTGATTGCCTTGCATACTTGTAGCCTTGGAATTTTAACTTAGCATGGGGAAATCAAGTCAAAAAATCATGATATTATGACATGTGGAAATGAGTGCCTTGTATCCTTTTAATAATTGGTTCACATTTTATCCTTGTGAGCTAATTTAAAGTTGTAATAATGATAAATCATGATTTTTGGCATGTTTTGATTGTCTCAAAGACCTATAATACTTGATCATTATTCAAACTTTATTTGAAACCTATAAGAGTGTAAGTTTTTTAAAATTCATTGTATGGAACCAAACATATACATATGACTTTCACAAATTTAAATGCCCTAAAGATAAATCAAAACATTATGAATCCATGAAATTAGGACACGTGTATTAGAGTGTCAGTTCAACCTACCTCTTAAGAGTTACATCAAGCTATGAAGTTTTAATTTAATGCAAAAAATACACATGACATCATGATTGATTAAGACCTAGATTGAAATTCATTTTTAATCCCCAATGTAGTGACTCTATAAAAATTTATTAAGTGGCAAACCTGATTAGTTCAGATTGTGTTATCAAATAATATTATGAGTAGATAATGAGTAGAACATGGGTCATGTAATTATAAGCATGTAGGTTTGTGTAGATGCCAACCCAATAGCCCATTGGAAACTAATATAACTAATAATTATTCCTTAGAGTTAAACCCTTTTCATCAATAGCGATGTTTAATAAATAAGGTGTCTTTCATGGCACACATCTAGACATCTCTCAAGTCACGTAAAAAGGGTAGTTTAGTTGACATTAGTATTTAAATTAAATTAATTTAAATAGTTCCATGATGACATGGAAAATTCATAATTCTTATATAAAAATAAATATTTATATGGGAAATTCAGACCATGGTGAAATTAACTAATAATGGTGATTAATTAATTAGTTAGAATCAAATAATCAATGCTAACATAGTCCTTTTATCTAACTTAATACAAAAGAAATTTTATAGTTTTTCAAATGTTCTAAATTATATGTTAAGATTCATTTTAGCCTTATGTCAACCCATATGAATTTTTATCTTATGGGCCTATTCTTAATTTGGCCTGTCAAGGCCAAATACCAACCCCTGTAACTAAAAACTTTTCATGGGCATCATAGTTTTCTTAACTTGAGTTGTTTCAGTGTCATGTCAATAGTGTCAAGTGTCATGTTGAGGTTTTGACAGAGTTTAAAGTGGTCTTATGATCTAAAAGTACTTTGATGGAGATATACAAAAGGTGACAGCTAATGAATCTTAGATATACTTACTATGTTCAAGCATATATAACTATAATCCTAAATTAGAGGTAATGAACATACACAAAAGTTTCATGAAGAAATAAATTGAAGGTGATAATTTACTTTTCTATGTTATTCATTAGCACCTTCTTATAAAGTTATATATATATATATATATATATATGAGGTCAAAAGTGAAGGTTTTAGCTTAAAATGATTAAATTATACCTTGAAAGTCCATTAAATAATTAAAAATAATTTTGAAACACCTTTAATTTCATGTAATTACCTTAGATCTAAATTCTTATGCTTTGAAATATCATTTCATGCAAGTTAAAGTATGGAAAAGGCCTTTCATGAGATCATACATGCTAATTTTGGCCCCAAAAAGATGTTAAAAGGTTTAATTCTTGTTTTAACATGATATTTGACTTGTGGTCTTCATTTTATTACCATAAATGGGTGCTTCAAGGATTTAAGTTTGAAGAACATGATAAGAAGGAACTTTTTCATGTATTTTCATGTGTAACTATGGACTTGTATGACCTATTCTGTACATCAAAGATCAAGATCATGAATATGAATATATGGTATGTGTTATATAATAATTTAAAGGAAAAAGGATCCAATACATGCCCAAAATAAGTTCCCTCCAGTCATCTAGCTTCTTTGCACATAGTGAGAGACCTTCAAGTTTTAAGGTGATACAACCATTAGAGAGAAAATCAAGGTCTAAAATTTTGGCCAAAGAAAATAGTATTAAAAGGATTATATATATATCTATATATATATATATATATATATATATATATATATATATATATATTGGTTCTCAATTTGGTCCTCTATCCTTCATGAACTATCCCTTTGATGTTAAGGCACTCAATATGTTTCCTTCATCCAAGAAGGTAGTCAGTTTTCTAAGTTCTCTTCATATGGGAATCATATCAAAAAAATTCAAATTTGTGGAGTTTTTTAGGAGCATGATCCATCTTTTCATGGAATTATTCATTTCTTTTCCATATATATAAGTGTCATATGAATCTCAATAAGGCATAACAATGAAAATATGCAGTCTACAAACATATGAAGAGAGTTGTATAGTTTAAGAGGGAGAAATATTTTCAAGAATTGTTGGATTCTTATTTGTATGGGTCTCCTTCATGTTATTATGTTTCTAAATCAAGATTTATCTAGAGTTTTTCCCAAAGATCCATGACAAGGAATCCAACAATGTGTTCTCACCACCTTCATATTCCTAGTTTGCCATTTTTTAAGGTTTCTTAGCATTTTTTAAGGATCTTAGCATACTCATAGGTTTCATTTTAACACCATATACCTCCTTAAAAGGCATCAATTTTTTTAAATCTTGTTGAATAGGGGATCATGATCTATTAATATGTTTAATTTGGTCTTGAAATACCCCTTTTGTGACCTTAATCACCTCCATCCTGTTAAATTCATCTGCATAATATTTCACTACCATTTCTCACTATAATAAGGCTCTATTTTCACCTCCATTCAATGTTCCCATCATCCTCCAGCCATCATATCAATTTCATTCACCTCCAACTCATGGATCCACTATCATAAAGAGTCAAAAGGGGTAGAGACTATCATTGATATGAAGGAATATATGTAGACTCTATGACCATGTTAAACTAAGATAGAATGATCACCTACAACAAATTAGAATACAATCAAGAGTTTCTCATGGAAATATAAAGGAAGAAGGGTGTGAAGGATATCTCCTTAATGGTATTTACTCAAAATTTCCCATAAAATTGTAATAGATGAGGGACACGTTAACTAAGACTAATTTTTGTGACCTCCTTAAGTCCTAATCCAATATTTTTCCATACAAATGGACCTTGCACAGTCACCTATAGTTATCAAGAAAGTACATAGTCATTTTTAACATTAGGCCATGGCATAAATGTATGAGTGAAAGTTGGCAAATATTGAATGGTTATTGATCTATATTATGAATTCATTTATGACTCAACCGAAGGAGGTAGCCATAAAATTGTAGTAAAGTGTCTCATAAGACACTTATAGGCCTGTATTCAATTCAAAACCTATAGTAAATAAGTATCTTGGCAATATTAAAGCCTATCTAAGTTCTTGGAGGCTACTTGGACTAGAAAAATACATGATTATTATGAGGTTGATAACCTCAATTACATAGCTAAAGTAAAATAAAATTTGAATTTATTAATTAGCTCAAAAAAAACTTTAAGGTAGACTATAGTTAGGACTTTGAAGTACATAGTCATAAGCGCGAGGAGTAGGCAAGGCTATGAGAGAGATTTTCAAAAATGTTAACCTTAAAGTAAGGTTGTTGAAACTAATAGATATCATATTATGATTTTATGAGGACTCATTTACATATTGATACCTTTTAAAACTCTCCAAGCATCCTAAAACCCTATTTCATTTTTTATAAGGGCCTAAGTTGATGCATCGTTAAGTATATAGTGAAAGAGAAGTCTATTTTGAAGATGGTAGAATGATGGTACGATTAATAAAATATTAAAAAGAGATGGATATAAGTTTTTTATTAAGGGAATATAATAAATGATAACAAAACTTAGTTACATATACATTCCCAAAAGAATCATCACCTACATCTAGGTCAAAATACTCTTAAATCATACACATACTATGTCAAACTAAGACAGTGAGGTGTTGTCATGTTCTTTGGGTTCGTAAGGTTTTTTCCATGTTTAAAGAATATATTGGAAATGTATAAAATGTTATTTAAAAATATGAAATTTAAATTATATAAATACTCAGTCATTCACCTTATAAATATATACCTACAACCTTCTCATAGAACACAAGCCTATTTTTAAAAGTTTATGAGGAGGGTGAAGCATAGTATACGGTACGAGTCTCATGATCATGGAAGATTCATAATAAAAATAAATATTTTAATGAGTTCAAATTATGAATATGGGGGATAAAAAAAATCTAAATTCAAGGTCAAACAATGAATAACACCCATATACAACCATACTAAATGGTAAATGGGATTGATACACTCATATGCCCTAATGATGTAGTTAAAGATACTTTCCATTAAAGGGTAATATTGTGAGATATACTATAAAATAAAATATAAAATTTACATATCCAAACCTTTATCAAAACCATTAAAGTACTACCAACAAAAAAATTTCATAGGTCTATATGGACTAAGACTATGTGAATCCTAACAACAATGCAAGAAGAGTCAATATACTAGAGAAAAGGTTATTGAAGAGGTTTCAAGTGACTTAGTGGGTTTTAGGAGGATAAATATATGGTTAAATTATTACAAAACATTTCAAATCCTCATAAAATCACCTACATGATTGATAATAAACAGTCATAATGAGATTTCTTGAGGAGATAAGGAGTGATATAGGTTGCATAGGTCTTCAAAGTGATAAATAAATGATAAGGGTGACTAAAAAAATTATCTTAGATTTATAAAATCCATTATGACACTCTTATGCTCCAATAAAATATGATTCAAGAAGGTATACTCAATCATAGATCTGATGAGACACAAAAACATAGGTAGCCTACTAGTCAATGTTGGTAGAATGCATCTATAAGATTATATATACAAAATCCAAGTATGAAACTTGGTGGAGTTTTTCATTATGAGTGTTTATATATACCTATAATATTTTTTAGGTCATAATAAGAGTTTAAGTATCCAAAATTTTAACACAATCAACCACTTGTTTATTAGCAATCAAGGAAGGAGCTAGGTAGACTTGTTGGACTGTTATAAGGTTTGGTAATAGGTTTAAACCTCACGGAAGTTTTTATCAAGAAAAATAAGGTGATGTTAAATATTAAAACACATATTTAGAGTGATCACACTCCAAAATCCATGTAAACCATGACCTTGAGGGATAAAACAAGTAGACAAACTCAAAACCCTTGAGAGAAATAATTACCATTTTAAACTCTTCATGCACTTTTCTTCATTTGATGCACATTGGGATAGTGTGGAAGATAATTTAAACATTTAAAGAGGTGTTTTAGTGGAGATAATTCATAAATATTTTCTTTTTAGACCCCTTAAACTTCCTTCTTACAATACACAATCCTCTATAACCACTCAAAGCATAACTTCACCATGTAGACATATTTACATACCTTTTGTATGGGACATCATGATTATAATTCTTGATGAGGGGGTAAACGTACTCCATATGAAATTGGTTTCCCATTAAGTGTCTTTATGGTATGAATAATCATTAATAAGTTATGGACCCCTAAAAACCTTACAAAACCCTAATAACTATCTGATGGAGAAAAGAAGCCAAAGTATGCATCCATATGAGTGTTTTGATTTATAAAATTAACTTTAAGGTATTATAAACTCCTTTTAGTAGATCCATGACCTATTGGTTGACACGTACAGTACTCATACTATACAAACTAGGCCAAATAAGGTTTTTTTAGCTTATAAACAAGAAAATAAAGGGTAATTATACATTAAATTAATTTGAAAATAAATATGGGGTCTAAATATTCCTTGATAATACTAATAAAATCATCTACATGGGTCTTTTGGGTAACTTCTATAGGTAGATAGGTTTGCAAGTCAAAGTAGGTTGTTATTTCCATGTAGGTTGAGAATAAATGGATTGATCAAACCTATACCATGACTTCAAAGCATCATATATATGTTATTCATGTTTTAAAAACTATATAAGATCCTTTTAAACTCATCATAAAGTCAAAATATTGAACTATTATGCATACACCTATGCCCAGCTCTTGACATCACTAGATAAGGCCATCAAGAAGGGGAAACATGAGCTAAATAATGGTCATGAGGGAACTTAAAATCACCATGAACATCACCATCAATTCCTAAGAGAGATTTATTCCATGTTTTATCCATAAAATAATCATTGAAGTTATCATCTTGGCCAAAAAACACCAAACACTACCACAAAAGCTTCTTTTCCACTCTAAGAGGTGACTTCACATGCTCACCATGGTACACACCTTTTGAATGCAAAGTTGAGGACTTTGGGAAAGTTATATGGCCTAATACACTAATTATTTGTAGAATTGGTTCAATAATTCAAGGCTCAATCTTTATGAATCATCATTAAGAACCTAAAGCACTCTAAAACCCTTACAAAACCCTACTATAAACCTATTTGTGAAGAATTGGATAATTATGCATATAAAATCATTAAAATTTTATAAATACACTTGTATAATTAAATACACTCTAACATATTCATTTCCATGACCATTTGTTATATGGATGTTATACAGGCATCGTAGAAAATAGGATTTTGAGAAGAAAAAGTACACAAGGAGAGGTACAAGTCAATTTAAAGAAATTCTAATCATTTTTAATAAAATATTTGAATTTTTTATTCCTCATAAAATAACAAATATGATTAAAATTTCCTTTGGGAGCTCATCCAAAATAGCTAGTTTGTAGGAAATGAAGGACAAGCTACCATAGTCAACTGGTTTGACTAATTTGCAAGTGTTGAATGTCAAGTTATCCCATAGCCTTAGACCATTCCAATGTTATTCCAGGTTTGAAGTAGATCTGAGTAGTCTACTTTAGCAGGGTACAACTTGGACTGATAACATTTCTAGAATTCCTAATGGGACTACTTATTCATAGGATTTGGAATAAACATCTACATATTTGAGTACATTATCAATATTCAAAGGTGTTAGAGTCATATTTTAAGACATTTCATGCCAAGAGTGGTTATAAGATCTTCCTAAAAAGGGGAAAAGACTGAATTCACTGAGTTGTCTTTTCAATCAATAAAGTAAAAGAAGGCTTCTCAGTCTAATCCAGATCCTACACCTCTTATTTCTCCTATTATTTTCAAAATAACTCCTCATATTGAAAAAAATATTGTTCAACCAAACATTGTGGTAAATCTTATACCTAAAGCGGATATCTTAGAAGAAAATATTTTATTCCTTTTAATGGTGGCAACCCACTAAACATTAATCAATTTGATGATATTTTAGATGCTTATCTAAAGATCCTTCCTTATTTTACATAATAAAATCCAATTACTCCTATTGATCATATTATAGATATAGCTAATCTTTGTTCAATACACAATGTAACACAAGAAAATGTGGATATGAGGTTGTTGGCAACTTATTTCAAAGGTAAGACATTTTAATGGTATAGAGGGTTGACACTTGCATCCATTAACACCTGGGATGAGTTTGGAGTACTCTTTTACAAGAATTTTGAAGAAAAATGTGATCATCTTTCCTTGTTAGATCATCTTACTACAATCAAGAGGTTCCCTCATAAATTCATGGTCGATTTCAACTATAGGTTTCAAAAAACCTAGAATAGGATCCCTGCAGTTATCAAACCAACTCCTAACTATGCATTTTTATACTATCTAAAAGGTATCAATTCATATGTGGTGGTTATGATCCAATACATGGTAGTGAACACTTTTATAGAGGATTATAAAGTAGCCATAAGGGCTGAAAACTACCTAATACAAGAAGTGAAATGATCTCCAAGACCACCTATACCTTTGTTTCCATAGATTCATCCTCCTATGGCTATTATTTATCCATTACCAAATTTAGCTAGTCCTCATCAAACAAAGGGAAATTATGTCGATAGATTGGTAAAGATAGAGAGTCTACTTAAGGCTCAAAATAAAAATTTGGTGGTAATGGAAAGACAACAAGTTATACCTTACAGGCCTTACCAAACTCCTTACCAATCTTATCAGTATAATATGCCTCCTTATTAGCCCAATCAGTAAGGATAAGGGAAAATTCATAACCAAGGCCATACAATGCTTACAATCACAAAACTGCTAGTAATTATAGAGATTTGGTTCCAACTCAAAACAACTATGCTTAAGAAGGCCAATTGACCAATTAGTGGGATCAATCAAATAACATGGTAATGTCCCCAACTAGTGAGGGTACTCAATAATATTTTATGCAAAAAGGTTCATCTCTTCCACCACATAATGATTAGCCACCTTATCAATATAAGGAAGATTTTATACCACATGGAGACATTCCTTCTTTCACTCAAGCTAAGGTACCAATTCAACAAGGAAAGGGTACTAGTAAAACACCTACTAAAACTAAATTTATTAATTTTTAGGAAGGTGAGATTTTTTTTGATCATATGGTAAAAAATAAAGGCCAAAACATGTCCAATGTGGAAAATTCAGTTGCATCCCATATAAAGTCCAAGAGAAAGGCAATTGGTGATGTTTTGGGTCTTGAAAAGGTAGTTCCTCTTGCTTCTCAACCACTTCAAAATATCACTGCTCAAGATGCACCTCAAAATTCATAAACTCAATAGGTACAAGATGGTAAGGGGTAGAATTTGAAAGGTCATTTCATTCCATAGTTCACACAACATTTAGGTAGCACTTATGTTCCTATATTACAGACTAAGATAACCACTTATCCACTTAGTATTGTTGATCAAATGAAGAAGGCTTATGTCTCTATTTATATGTGGGATACATTGTTAATTCTAGTTTAAAAGGATCTCCTCCAAGAAAAACTTTGAAAGATACATGTTTTAGATAAACAAATAGAAAGAGTAAGTGTTGTTCTAACAAATTCTAATCAATTTTTTGAGCCTCAAGCTCCAGAGGTGATTAATCCAACTCCCTTATATCTTTTAGTTGTCATAAAAGATTGTCTTATTCATAATTGTATGATTGACAATGGGGATAATACATCTATCATGCCTAAATCAATAGCTGATAAGCTAGGACTTTAGTATGAGCCTCATGATAAATTATTTTTGTAATTGGATGTGTATCCTACTAAAACTATGCATTTTATTAAGGATCTTAAGGTAATATTTGTTTTTTGTCCTAATTTTACCATTTCACAAGATGTAGTAGTTGTTGATCTTCCATCCTAATTTACCTTATGTTTATCCTAATTTTCCTTATACTTGTCTTTATTTTGATTGGTCTTACATGGTTTTTAGAACTAGGTATAGAACAAAAGTCACTATAAGGTATGAACCTATATCCAGATTTCATTTAGAACCTTATATGCCTAACTTATCAAATGTGAATTGCATAATCTCAGAAGAAGATGAACATTTTAGTGATAAAGAACCTTCTAAATCACTTAAAGGTATACCATATATACTCCTTGATGAGTTGGAAGATGATAACCATGGATACGATCCATATACAAGTATTGAAGAATCAATTTTTGGTGTCTACTGAATGCATTAATAAGGTGACATTATGCCTAATCTCACTAGTTGAACATATGATCAAGAAGGAGTGTGTAATTTGTTATTTGATGGATCTAGATCAAAGAATGGAAGTGGGGTAGGTGTTATGCTTGTTTTTCCTCAAAATCAAAGGTGTTACTCTTATGTAAGATTTCAATTCAATTGTATTTCTAATAAGATAGAATATAAGGCTCTTGTTTATGGTCTACAGTGGGTAAGAAAGAGGGGTATTAAGCTTTTGTAGGTTAAAGGTGACAATGAATTCATAGTGAAGCAAGTAATAGGTCTAAGTACAGCCAATAAACCACTTCTAAATGCCTACAAAGACAAGGTTTGGGACCTTATGGAAGGATTCCAAGCATTTGACATTCGTTCCATTCCTAGAGGAGCCAATCAACATGTAGACAAGTTAGCTATCATTAGAGCACAATATCATATTTTTGATCAGAACAAAGACACTAAAGAGAAGTCTCAAATAAAGGTTGTATGAAGAAATTCAATTCCCAATAATGAGGTAAATTGGCAAGTTTTTGATAGTGACAACCAGATTATCTATTTCCTACAAAATGTGGCAAAATTTTGCCCAAAGAATCATGATAAGTTGCAATGCCAATATGAAGATAAAATAGTTAAATTAAGATAAAATAAATAACCTAAAGTTTTTGTGAATTTATAAATTATATTTAATGAGGATGATCATCTAATAAAATATAAGGTAAGCATCTCTACCATAAAAGAACATTATGAGCAAATTGCAATAGTTAAAGATAAGATACTCAAGTTGGGAAAAGTGAACACTAAAAATGAGAGAGAAGATTTCATACCATTTTTAAAGGATTTTATGGATTTTCATGGGAATATCATTATTTTAAATTTTTTGATCCCAAGTGTTAGTAATTTGACTTATCAAGGCCAAATTACTACTCCTATCATACAAAACTTTCTTAAAACCGGTCATAACCTTTTAAATTTGGTCAAACCAAGGAATTATGGCCTAAAAATCACTATTTTTTTTCAAAAATGGATTTTAAATGGGTCATTATCATTTCAAAATAGCATTGTCAAGTTCAAATATGCAGACAATCCATGCACATGGATAATTTTTTAAGAAAAAATGAACATTCTGGGAGCTATATGTGGTTTCAATACCTAGAATTTTGTACATAAGGTCATTATGAGTTGGATAACATTATGAAAATTTTCATGGCCATTGGAAAATTTAAAATACTTATTTTTTTGTAACAGTCCTTAGCATATCCGTTGGAGATCACCATTCAAGTAGGCATCATTTTGGAGTGCCACAAAGGCTTTTAAGTCCAAGTAAAAGTTTAATAAAAATGTAATAATGTTTTTAAATCATAATCAGACCTTTTAAGACTTTAAAAACTCTAAATTCTAAGCTAATCATGCTCATATAGGCTTTTGCAAACAAACAGGCATAAAGGTAAAAAAAAGGGTTTTTTGACTTTTCAAGCAAAATGTGATTTTAGAGTATTTTGATCGCATGGTAAAGACCCCATGATTATGTTTTCAATAATTTGGAAGAATGTGAATATTTATTTTTATTTTGGTGAAATTTTCATTGTTTCAGTTCTAGACACCCTTCCTAGCCTCCTGTTCAGATGCTCATATCTTTCACCACGTGTGGAGTTTAGATGAACACTCTTATTATGTTTTGATTAATATTGTTTAATTATAATTAATGAAAAATATAGACCATTTTATTGGTTTTTATTTATTAACAATCATTAAAAGCGTAGGCAACTTAGAATGCAGTCAAAACCCCACATGCAAATTTCTCCAAATGATAACTTTTTATATATTTTGAATGGGAACCCAATATTTTTAGGGATGTTGGTGGGGGGGGGGGGGGGGGGGGGGGGTGGGGCGGGGGCGGAGTTGTGGGTTAGTTTTATACACATAAATATTTTTAAAAAAATGGGTTTATAGGTCTATACTTCATGAGCCATCATTTTGTAAAATCATCTTCAAAGCCTGCCTAAACCCTCAAAAAACTAGTTTTGAAAAAGTTGATTTTATTTCCACAAAATCATCTTAGATAAACTTTAAAATATTTTAAATGTCAATTAAACTTAGATTTTATTCCATAAATGTCAATTTTATGTATGGATATGTATAGATGAGGTCAAAAATCATGTTTTTTTATAGAAAATAACATGTAAAATTAAGTACAAGACACTTCAATAAAATATAATAAATGGAGATAAAAAATAAGAATTTTTATTCATAATTAATTTTTTTTTAATAAATAGTCCCATAAGTGTCCTCACTATCTCAATAAAAATGACCAGCCTATAGGAAAATGAAGCAAAATAGGTCTAGTCAACCCTGTTGACTGAATGATGAGTATTTTCTCATCAAAATCAAATATATTTTGATGATAAAAGTTTTTTATAGGTATATTTAATTTTTTTAGGTTTAATGGACTATATTTTTATTTTTAATGGAGTCTAAATGATATAAAATAGGCTATTAGGCCTAATTGGCCTAATAGGCTTAATTGGTCAATCAAGTAGGTAAAGAATGGCATTGAAAATATATCAAATGAATTAATTTTGGAGTTACCACATGGAATATATGTTTTTTAAGTGGATATATTATTTTCAATGCAATCCAAAAGTTTCAATTCCTGCAAGTTGAGCTCAAGTTGAGTTAGCTAGTCCTTAAGGGTCAAATCTCTTCGGTTGACTAGTTTGACTAGTTTTATGCATCTCTCATGCTTTGCATGTAGTATAAAGACTTTAAAGAACTTAAAATAACTTTAAATATGGAGTTAAATTATAATTTATGGCATTATTTTCATCCAAGGAAGGTTGACGAGTTAACATGGGCCCACCACTTCTCAATTTTATGCCAAAAATGAAGAACATGCAATTTTTGAAGACTTGGAAGATTTTAAAGCCTTTATTTAATATTATAAAAGGATTTTAGTCTTATTTTAACTCAAAGAAGACTAATAATTATATTTTCCATGCTAATTTGGCTTTATTAAAGTTTTTAGACTTATATATTGGCTTTTTGAAGCTATTTTTGAAGAATTCCTGAAGCATAACAGAAATTGTAATTGGCATCATTTATCAATAAATAAAATCTTTTGCATGAGTTTTTTTAACAGAATAGAGTGTATTTTTGATTGTGTACCAGAATATAAGTGAGATATATATCCCCTTTTTTAGGTCCTTTCCTCATCTACTATGAAAATATCATCCTCTATAGGTCATTTGAAGAGCTAGGAATAGAATTTGCTTTGCAAGCTTCTTTTAGGCCTTCTTTTGAAACACTTATGTTTAGGATTTACTAAAGAATTTATTTTGATTCATGTGTGTCTTACTTAGTTTTTAAAAATATTTCAGAGAATACCAATCATTCAGGTGCATCACCTCATTAGATAGGATTTTCCATTTCAGTTTTCTTCTCCCTTTTCATCCCAAAAAATTAAAAAAGTTTAGTTTTTAAAGATAAATCTTAAAGGAACCAACCATCTCCAGAAGTTCTTCTCAATATAGAGTCACCCAAAATCTATGAAGTTCCACTTGTATCATCTATAGAGAGGGTGTATTTTACACGTCTTCAAGCAAGGTGCTCTCTAGAGTGATAACATTTTTTGGCACACCTGGTGGGACATCATTCTACACACTAGCCTTTGGAGGCATTCAAAAGATCAATGTAACTTTTAGGCGCTCAAAGCCAATTTTGAACATTAGGTATATTTTCAATATTGATTAATTTAAATCTTTGGCTTGCGTAGGTCTCAAATGGCTTGTTTCAGTATGGATCCATATAATCCTCACCAAGAGTTTGAGGATCTATAATAGGCATATATGTACGAGTACTACCCTAATCCTCCATATGAACAATCATTCGATCATAATACTATCCCTTACCAACCCTATAATGAGCCATCCTACCCATCTAGCCAACCTAATCATGGTCATTTTATAGCTATCCAATCTATACCAGCACTTAATTAAACTTTAGTGAGCCTTGAAAAACATGCACTAGAGTTATATTTATAGAGCTATTATGGCTAGGATACCCATACTCACTAGATTCATCATCTAAGAGAGTCATTAAAATAAATAAAAGAGTAATGGACACCTATGGAGAGAAAATTGGAGGCAATCTCACTGGTGAGATGATGGATGTAAGTGGTTACATTCAAAGCATTGAGGATAAACTAAAAGGCCTTAAGGAACATTAGGTTCAATAACAGTCTTATTATATGCCATCCATACCTCCTCAAGAGACCATTTTAAGAGCCCCTTTGAGTTTTCCAAGTTCTTCATATATTTCTTAGACCTTGCCTTCTTGGAGATCAATCCAAGAGAACTATCAAAGAAAGGAAGAGACTGTTATAGGACAACCTACTATTGAAACAATTAACCACTTTAAAGAGAATATTGATAAGAAAATCAAAGAGTTAGAGTTGAAGACAAGGAAAGATGAAGAGAACCAAAATCAAAAGGTTAAAAAAGAGCCTTTATCTTTCCCATCTTGGAACCAAATCATGGAATTAAGCAAGAAAGAGGAGCAATCAAGCATCATTTAGGATGTTGAATTTAAGAAAGAGATCATTCAGGCTTCATCCCTTCCTCCTTAGAATCCTAAATCCTTTCATTCATGGAAATACATTCAAGAAAAAGTATAGAAAGATGAAGTTAATGTGATCTAAGAAGATCAGCCTCATGAGAAAAATCAAGTATCTATGCTTACTTATGTAGTCTTTTTCATCTTATTAAACACTTTCAGGGATCTACCATGTCACTTTTGGAGCAACAACCTCTTCTTTGTGAGGTAAATGAAGAAGATGTAGCCAAAGAGAGTAAATAAAGGTGACCTGAGTGATCAATAAAAAGATGATCATTGGAAAAAGTTATACCATGTTTTCTTGAATGAAATTGAAGAGCTTAAGATAATAGATTTTGATGATGAGATAAAACAATAGGTTGATGATTCATTTGAGGATTCCACCAATGTTTTGGAGCTTCAAAAAAACAATGCTCTTCTAGAGATCCCAAAACAAGATGAGTTGAAGCTTGAGTGGATAGATGAGATGACATTCTCTATAGAAGATGAAGATGAAGCAAGTATAGTAGATCAAGAACCTTCATATGATTTCATCCAAAAGGTAGAAATATGTGATCAATATGTTTTAAATGGTAAGATTACAAATGAATTTCATGTCCTTTTAGTTAATCATGATGAAGAGGCCTTTGGGATGATTTGGAGAGTTTTTGTGAAAATTTTGATAGTCCATCTCCAATCTATATGGAGATTTAGGAATGTTTTGTAAAGAGTATTATTGTAGTTATTCATCAAGAAGAAATTAATGAAATATTGTAGCCATATTTAAATCCATACCAGGAGGTTGAAGATCTTAGTGAAAACTACCTCTAATGGATCATAATGAAGATACCAATCCAAGCATACCAGTTGATTTGCCAATACAATTATTGAATGAGAATGTGTTAAATCATGATTAGCCTATGAATGAGGCAGAGATAATAGTATTGATGCAACAAAGAAGAATATGGGAGGAAGATGACTAGATCTTAGATCTATATATTCAATCCATACACCTAAGAATATAAGTTGGAGGCCTATCTATATCATCCACAACATATGAACACATACGTGCTCTAATTTTCAAAAGAGAGTTATCAAAAAGAAACAAATACGTTTCAAATTTCCATAGTGCATCAAATAGCTTTCCATTTGATCCAGGAAGACCATAAAGGTGGAGGTTAGTTTGTACATAATAGAATACATTTTTTTAAAACCTAAGTACATAGCTACACATTCTTTCAATAGTTTTTTTTTCTTTCCATGTTGTTGTTGTCCTTTCCTCTAAGTGCACATGTTTGTTATTGTTTACGTTAGTTATCTTGTTATGTCTTTGTCTACAAAAGATCTTCCAATATTTAGTGCATATCAAAGTCTATCCTTATCAGATTTTTTGAGTTATTTGACCATCAGGCTGGTCAACCTTTGAAAGTTTCCAAAATTGTTAGTAATATGACCTATCAAGGCCAAATTACTACTCCTATCATACAAAACTTTCTTAAAACTGGTCATAGCCTTTTAAAGTTGGTTAAACCAAGGAATTGTGGCCTAAAAATCACTAATTTTAGATAAAAATATTAAAAATGGATTATAAATTGGTCTTTATCATTTCAAAAGAGCATTGTCAAGCTCAAATATGTAGACAATCCATGCACATGGATCAATTTTGAGAGAAAATTAAACATTCTAAGAGCTACATGTGGTTTCAAGACCTAAAATTTTATTCATAGAGTCATTATGAGTTTTAAAAACTTCTGAAAAAGTTTTATATCCATTTTACAAGTGAATATACTCACTATTTTGTAACAGTCCTTAGCATGTCTGTTGGAGATCACCATTGGAGTAGGCATCATTCTGGAGTGCCACAAAGGTTTTTAAGCCTAGGTAAAAGTTTTAAAATAATTAAATGATGTTATTACATCATAATAAGACCTTTTAAGAGTGTAAAAACTCTAAAATTTAAGAAAACCATGCTCATATAGACTTTTGCAAGCAAATAGGCCAAAAGGCCAAAAAGCGGTTTTTTTAATTTTTAAGGAAAATGTGATTTCAGAGTGTTTTGATAGCATGTTATAGACCCCATGATTTTTTTTTCAGGAATTTTGAAGAATTTGAATATTTATTTTCATTTTGGTGAAATTTTCATTTTTTTATTTCTAGACACCCTTCCTAACCTCTTGTTCAAACGCTCATATCTTTCACCACGTGTAGATTTTGGATGAAATATATTAGTATGTTTTTATTAATCCTATTTAATTATAATTAATTAAAATTTTAGAAAATTTTAGTGGTTTTTATTTATGAACAATTATTAAGAGCGTAGGCAGCTCAGAATGCAATAAAAACCCCACAAGCAGATTTATTCACATGGTAGCTTTTTATATATTTTGAATGGAAACATAATATTTTTAAGGGAATTTTGGGGGTCATTTTTATACACATAAATATAAAAAAAATTTAATTTGGATATTTTTACTTCATGAACAATCATTTTGAAAATTTAGCTTTAAAGCCCGCCTAAACCCTCAAAAAACTAGTTTTGAAGAAAGTTAATTTTATTTCCATAAAATCATCTTGGATCCACCTAAAAAATTTAAAAATTTAAATTAAACTTAGATAGGATTCCATAAATGTAAATTTTATGTATGGAGATATACGGATGAGGTCAAAAATCATGTTTTTTAAAGAAAAAGTATGTAAAATGAAGTATAAGATACTTCAATAAAATATAATAAATATATATCAAATAATAAGACTTATTATTCATTATAAAATTTTATTTTTTTCATAAATCATCCCATAAGTTTCCTAATCAGCTCAATCAAAATGGCCAGTTTGTAGGAAAATGAAGCAAAATAGGCCTAATCAACCCTGTTAACTGAATGATAAGTGTTTTCTCATCAAAATAAAATATATTGTGATGATAAAAGTTTTTTCCATGTCAATTTAATTATTTTTTGAGGCTTCATGTCATATTTTTTCAATTTTAATGGATTTTAAATGCCAGAAGATGGGGTATTAGGCCTAATTGGCCTAATATGCTTAATTAGTCAATCAAATAGGTAAAGAATGGCATTAAAAATCTATAAAATGAATTTATTTTGGATTTAACACATGTAATATATGTTTTTAAAGTGGATATGTCATTCTTAAGTCAATTCAAAAGTTTTAATTCATGCAATTTGAGCTCAAATTGAGTTAACTAGTCCTTAAGGTTCAAATCTCTTCAGCTGACTAGTTTGACTAGTTTCATGCATCTCCCATGTTTTTCATGCAAGATAAAGAATTCAAGAACTTAAAATCACTTTAAATATGGAGTTATATTATAATTTATGGCATGATTTTCATCTAAATAAGGTGGACAAGTCAACATAGGCCCACCACTTCAATTCTATGCCAAAAATGAAGAACTTACAATTTTTGAAGACTTGGAAGATTTTAAAGCCTTTATTTAATATTATAAAAGGATTTTAGTCTTATTTTAACTAAAATAAGACTAATCCTTATATTTTATATGTCACTTTGGATTTATTTAAGTTTTTATACTTATATATTGGCTTTTTGAATCCATTTTTAAGGAATTCCTGAAGCAGGAATAGAAATTATAATTGGCATCATTTATCAATAAAGGAAATATTTTGCATATGAGTTTTTTTTAATAGAATATAGTGTATTTTTGATTGTATACCATCATATAAGTGAGATATATATCTCATTTTTTATGTCCTTTCTTCACCTACTGTGAAAATTTCATCCTCTACAGGTCATTTGAAGAGTTAGGAATAGAATTTGCTTTGCAAGCCTCTTTCAAGCCTTCTTTTGAAACACTTATGTTTAGGATTTATTGAATAATTTATTTTTATTAATATGTGTACCTTACTTATTTAAAAAATATATGTTATAGAATACCAATCATTCATGTGCATCACCCCATTAGATAATATTTTCTATTTCAGTTTCCTTCTCCCTTTTCATCTCAAAAAATTAAAATAGTTTAGTTTTTAAAGATAATTTTCAAGGGAACCAACCATCTCTAGAGATTATTCTCAATAGGAGTCACCCACACTCTAAGAATTTTCAATTGTATCATCTGAAGAGAGGGTGTGTTTTACACATCTTCAAGCAGGGTGCTCTCTAGATTGATAACATTAGGTTAGCACATCATACTATAGAGCTTGAAGAAGAGGCCAAACCAGTGAGATAGAAGTAAAGGCCAATCAACCCCAAGGTTGATATATTATGAGGAAGGAACTTAAAAAATTGATTGAATCTGATATAATCTTTTTCATCAAGTATTATACATGGGTTTCAAATCTTGTACTTATGAGGAAAAAGAATGAAGAGATAAGGTTGTGTGTATATTTCAAAGATTTAAATAGAGTATCATTGAGAGATCACTACCCTCTTCCCTTTATGGATCAAATTTTTCAAAGAGTTTCAGGTTCATAAAGGTTTTATATACTTGATGGATACTTGGGTTATAATCAAATATTGGTGAAGGAGTAAGATCAATACAAAATTGCCTTCACAACTAGGTGGGGTACCTAAGCATATAATGAAATGCCTTTTGGACTCTACAATACTGGAGCTACTTTCCAAAGGGAAATATATGTTCTTTTTTTAAGGGATCTTAATTGAAATGGTACTTATTTATCTTGATGATATTATTTATGTTTTATAAAGATCCTAAAGATCATTTGACACATTTGAGATTGGTATTTGATAGGTGTAGATAATTTAGGGTTTTTTTGAACCCCAAAAAGTGTATCTTTGCACTACATGAGGGAAGACTTCTTAGACATGTTGTATCTAAGGATGGAATTTCTATTTGTCTTAAAATAATATAGGCAATACTTGCTTTATATTTTCCTAAACACAAGAAGGTATTTAAAATTTTATTGGGAAATATTAATTTCATTAGGAGGTTCATTCCTAGATTTGCAAAATTGGTAATGCCACTAACTCATATGATTAAGAAACGTCAAGAGTTCACATGGAGAAAAGAAGGTAAGAGAAGTTTTGAGGGCATCAAATAGGTCATTAGAAAATATCCTACTTTACTTAATCCTTGTTTCACTAAATATTTCTTCATGTATGCCTTCTCCACATGTAATACAATTTTTATGATGCTCATGCAACAAAATAATGAAGGATTGGAGCAACCTATTAATTTTTTCAGTCAAACATTAGAATTGTATGAAGAGAAGTATTATTATTTTTTATAATAATTTTCTTGATATTCTAATAGGTTTAAAATAATTTAGACATTTTGTCTTGAATAACAAGATCTTTTTTATGGTATCTCATCCTAGTGTGAAGGATTTTATCCGTAACAGAGTCTAAAGTGAAAAGAGGGTTGGTTGGGTGATAAAGTGCATGTAATATTAGATTAAAGTAAAGGTTAAAAATTTGGTCATATGTAGAGGACTGTATGAACACCTTGTAGTAGATGTTAAAAAATAAAAATAAGTGATTTTGATAGTTTAAGACACTCAAAATGTAGCTACAATTATCTCTCTTTCAACTAGACACAAGACATAACAAGATTCCTCCAAATAGGAGAGTGTCATATGGGTTTAAATGGGACAAAGAAGAGACAATTTAGACTAAAATATATACCTTAAATCTTGATTGATGGATTACTCTTTAATAAGGACATTAGAGCTATTTTTTAAAGATGTGTTGAAACTAGTAAAATAGACAAACTATTAAAACTATTTCATAATGGGCCTTCAAGAGGCCACTTTGAAACCAATACTACATCATAAAAGATCATAATATCTAGTTATTTTTAGCCTACTTTGTTCATGTATCTACGTTCATGGGTTATAAAATGTACCAAGTGTGCAATGTTTATCAAAAAAATAGAGACTAGTTGTCATGCCTTTGAAGCCTATTAAATTTGAGTATCCCTTCATGTAAGGTGGTTTAGACTTAATTTTCATGATTCATCTTCCATCAAGTACTGGTAATAAGTGGGTTTTGATATCCATAAATTACTTTACTAGGTGGGTGGAGGTAGTTTCACTCTAGGAAGCAAATGAGAACCCAGTCTTGGAGTTTTATGATAGCCTAATGACTCATTTTGGAGTTCCTTCGACCATCATAGTAGATAATACTTTGGAATTAAATAGTGAAAAGGTATGTGAATGGGATCTTGATCATTGTATTTATCTTAGATCTTCATCAGATTACTATCCACAAGGTAATGGACTAGAAGAGTCCACCAATAAGAATCTAATTAGGATCATCAAGAGAGGAATGGAAGACAATAAGAGAGGATGGCATACCAAGTTAAATACTACATTATGGGAAGATATAGTCACTCAAAATAATGCCATTGGTCACTCTTCTTGTCTTCTAGTTTATGGTAGAGAAGCAAGGCCACCCATTTCATTGGAACTTCCAGTCTTGGAGCTTGCACATCACTTGGAGCTTATGGAGAATGATTCAATAGAGGTAATAATAAATGAATTGAGAGAGTTAGAGGAAACAAGAGATAATGATATTAATAATATGTGGTCCAACTAAGATCAAGTCAAGAGATCATCTGACAAAATAGTTTCATCCAAGACTTTTTAGCAAGGTGAAATTGTACTCAAGTGGGATGAAGACCATGCTAATCTAGGTAAACATTCCAAATTTGATAGCCTTTGGATTAGACCATATGTTATTACTAATTATAAGGAAATTAATTCTTTCCAATTATCCAAATTTAGTGGTGAAAAGTTTTGTATTCCTATCAATGAGATTTTCCTCAAGTATTGGTATTAAGAGAGTCATCCTTTGTATATAGTTGTAGTTTTATTCCTCTAAGTGCACATGTTACACATGATTTTTTAGTTTTTATTTTGTTTTAGTTTTCTATTTTTGTTTCCTATTTATGTCTTTTTTTTTTGTGTCAAGTCTAAAATGTTTGGTAGTTTTAGAGTGTAGTCCAAAGTCTGATATAGAAAAGAGATTATAAATTTTCTTAACTAGCAGACTAGTTAACCCCTATGAGTCACAAAAAATGTTGGTAATTTGGACTGTCAAGGCCAAATACCAACCCCTATAATTGAAAAAGTTTCATGGCCATCGTAGTTTTCTTAAATTGAGTTGTTTCAATGTCATTTCAATAGTGTCAAGTGTCATGATGAGGTTTCAATAGTGTTTTAGCTGGTCTTTTGATTTGAAAGTGCTTTGATGGAGATATACAAAAGGTGGCAATTAATGACTCTCAAATATACTTAGTATGCTCAATCATAATGAATTATAATCCTAAATTAGAGGTAATTAACATATAAAATTCTCATTAAAAGCTAAATTGAATGTAATAAGGTACTTTTCTATGTTATTCATTAGCACCTTCTTATGAAGTTATGTATATGGGGTTAAAACTAAATGTTTTGGCTTAAAATGATTAAATTATACCTTGAAATGATATTAAATCATTCACAATAATTTTAAAACACCTTCAAGTTCATGTAATTACCTTAGTTCTAAATTTTTATGCTTTGAAATATAATTTCATGCAAGTTAAATCATGAAAAAGGCTTTCTATGAGCTCAAATGTGCCAATTTTATCCCTAAAAAGATGTAAAAATGTTTAATTCTATTTTTAACATGATATTTGACTCATGGTATTCATTTTATTACTCTAAATTGGTGCTTCAAGGCTTTAAGTTTGAATAACATGTAAATAAATGAGCTTTTTCATGTATTTTCATGTGTATGGACTTGTACAACCTATTATGTACATCAGACCTCAAGAACATGAAGATAAAGATATGGTAGGGTTATAGAATAATTTATTAATATTTTGGCCTCACAATATAAATGGAAACCCTTATAATTTCAAACTCTTGATGGTATTTGCTTTAGCTTGATTTTGATGCCTCATAGTGCCCTTGTTTAATAAAAAATGACTAACATAATCCTAGAGGTGCCAGATCATCATAACATGCCATTACAAGGACAATATAGTAGTTTTGGACATACTTAGGGAAATTAATTTAAGGCCTTAGTAATTATCCATTTACATTTAAAAATATCAATGGGATCTTGACATTAAATGTGGGGTTGTCAAGTGGTGAAATAATGTTCAATCAAACTAGCAGATTAATGACATGCAAGCGTCTAACCGAGTCAAAAAGTTAAGTAAGATTGATGGTGTGTATTCATGTGTAAAATTTGAGGTCAATGATCTACATCAAATATTGGTACAAATATCAATGGTGCATGTTAAATCATGAAATAAAGATCTAATGGTGCAAGCAAGTTCAAAGGTCAAAGGATCCTAAAAAAGAATGCAAAGCTAACAGATGTCAAGATCATGAAAGCTAAGATAAGATCTAATGGAAAGAGGATAATGGTAAGGGTAGTGGGTCCTAAAAATACAATGGATCACATTTAATTTTGTACTTAAATATCAATGGTGAGCTTATAGTTAAAAATTTAGAGCATCCTAGGATTAAATACATCAATGAAAAGTGGCATGATCATGCCAAATAAATAGATCAATGGTGTGTATTCAAACAATCAAAAGGATATCAATGACACATATTAAATCACTCCAAGGAGATCTATGGTGTGTGTAAGGTAAAAAGGTCAAATATCTAGATCAAATTCAAGGCCATCATGTGTCATAAGCACCTAAAGTAGATGAAAATAACAACATGACCTTGAGGATAAACACAAATCTTATAGATGGAATAATTTTGGGAGAAAAGATCAAGATTAATGGCCAAGATTTAAAATTGAATCTAAAAGTCTTCAAATGGAGGTCAAATACTATTTGTCTAACCAATATAAAATTCTTCAAAGAGATATGTTGCCATTAGATCTTGATCAAATACAATTAAGCAAACACAACCATATAGTTAATATTTTTAATGCCAAAGCTTTATCACCTTTAAATTTTAGAGGTATGATGAGGTTTGTTTGAATCTAATATATTCCAATAATGAGGCTATGCAATCTATGGATCTTCATTGATATAATGACTATATAAAAACCAATAAATTGGTTTAGTTTTCAATCTATAGTAAAGATCTATATTTAGGTTGGAGTAGATATAGACATAAATGAGATATTGTAGAGTGTCTCATCCTTTGACACAATCATAGCTTTTATAAATATGTACCTATAGCCCTCAAATTAGAATTAATAATGGCTCTATTAGGTACATGAATATGAGGATTTTATCCTTCTAGTGAAGGGAATTAATGTAGAGGATCTCATGAAGGATTCATGTGGTGGGAGTGGTTGCTTCATGCAGTGATCTTGACCTTCATGATCCATCCTTCCATGCTAGGAAAAGACACATTAACAATAATTTAGAGAAGGGGTTGATGAAGTTTTAATTAGATATTATGACTACTTTCAGTTTTAATCTTGGCCTTGATCATTATGACCCCTTCTCCACTCTCCCATACATCCCTTCCCCTCTCTCCCATCCCATTTTTCTATATATTCAATATTTGAGCTCTTGATTTTCATCCCTCTCTTGGGCATAACTAGACTCTACCAAGATTGAGCTTTGTAACCACTTGAGATGAATAGAATATTGTGTTAATATTTCAATATGATTATCTAGTGTGTTCGTGTTAGTTGATTTGCATATGTGGTAGATCATTTTCCCTTGTCAATTCTTGATCTCACCTAATTAGTAGTTTTTTATGTTACACAGGTCATGCCTAGTGTTTTATGTCATTTTATTGAAGACAAAAGTAGGTATATTGATTGGTTAGTGTCTTGAATCAATCCTATTCCATAAATTACCTCAATATTTGATCAATTTATGAAACCTCTACATGAAACATTGATTTATAAGATATTTGGGAGTTATAAATCTAGAAATGTGTTATATCTTATTAGTTTTTTAGAAGCTCAAGTAAGAGTGGATGAAAAATAATTCTATATTTATCACCAATATTAGATTAGGGTTTCCCTTTTCATTCCTTTCTCCCCCTTTTTCACCCCAATAATGAGTAGGTTTTAGTGTAAATGATCTAAGTGATATATCATAGGAACTAGACTCATTAAAAATCCTAGAGGTCTAACCCAAGATTAGGTGACCCATAGCCTAGGTTCATTCCCATGTTGTACTAGGCCTGAGAAAGAGGACTTGAACAATCCTTTGTTCAACTAAGGTGTAGCCTAAGCCTCTAATATTTTTTGGCACACCTAATGGAATAAATTTTATCTATTCAATTAAGTGTGCATTGCATTCATCTTCAAAAGTAGTTTCAAGTATTCCTTGGTCTTTATCTTAAGGTATGAGGCAATTATCATTCATGATTTCAGTTATCTTCATCTTTTCTAGGCTATGGCAGCCTATAGAGAAGAGTTTTATCTTTCCTCTTCTCATTATCAATTTCAATATGATCCATATACATCTTGTTATGATCCTCATGACCCCTATCATCCCTACCGTGATCTATATCAGCCTTATGATAAGCATGATCAACCACACTATAATCCTCACTAGTAGTATGAGGACATGTATCAGTCATACATATAACAGTATTATCCTAATCCTCCCTATGAATAACTAGCCCATCAAAATATTTCCCCTTACCATCCCTATCATGATCCATCTTATTCATCTAACCAACTTAATCATGGTCATTTTTTAGATACCCAATTCATATTAGTAGTTAAACAAACTTTAGTGAGGCTTGACAAACATTTACTAGAATTATAATCATGAAGGTATTATGGCCAAAATGCCCCTACTAATGTGAGGGAGTCATTTTATTTAGTGAAATAAGAATGGACACTTTTTGAGAGATAAAATTGGAAAAATTTCATAGGTGAGATGATGGATGTAGGTGGTTACATTCAAAGCATCAATGATAAGCTAAAAGGCCTTAAAAAAATGGGTTAAACTCCATCAACTTTATGTGTCTTCACATACATCACCTCAACCCTTAAATATGCCAACCATTCTTCCCCAAGAGACCATTCCTAGTAACCCTTTGAGTGTTCTAATTTCTTCATGTGTTCCGCAGACCTTCCCTTCTTGCAATTCAATCCAAGAGGGTGTTGGCAATTTGATTGTCATTGATGTCAAAAGGGAAATTATGGATGCCATTAATACTCAAGGATAAGTATGGTGATTTGAGGATATGTAAAGGATCCTATCAGATGTCAAATATGATTGGATTGCTTGTGTGCATGAATGGAATTCATATAGTTCTTCACATTGATCATCTAGACATTTTGGGTCTATGATAAAAAATATGAGAAGGCATTTTACTGACATCACCATTGCCATGTGTGAATGAGTATGGGGGAGCTAGTTACATGGTTGTGATCATATTAGTCCTTAGTAGTTATGTGTCATATTTTAAGACATGAGATGAAGTGCAATTGAATTTATGGGGATGAAAAGTTGGCTACTAAGACAAAAATCACTAAGTTTTTATACTTAGCCAAATTTATAAAAAGGGTTAAATAGAGCTAAGTAAGCATATTGATGAGGTCAACATTTACACATATGGAGGTGTTAGGACAAAATTATTACATGGTTTTTTTAATTTTTATGCCTATTTTATATGTACTAAATATCATGTCACACAATGTATCATGACAAAAGATATGCTTGAGAAAATTAGGGTTCTAAGGCATTTTGATAGTGGTTTCCAACACCTAGTCAAATTTGTAATTTTCAATAAAAAGCTATAAAGGCATTTTTATGATGTCACATCTTGAACGTATGAAGGTTCAAGAGAAATTAGATATATGGATGGAATACCCTATGTAAGAGGATCATATGAACTAATTTTCAAGTCATTTGACTAAGTGTGATAAGAGTTTTCTAGGTGCAAAGTTAGCCTTCTAGGTAAAATGAAATGGTCTCCATACTTAGACAAAATCTGCACAAGGTCATACAAAGTTATCATGCTTTTACAAAGATCATATATGGACATTTGTAAAAGAAATAAATAATAGATTTGTTACTAGTTTTTCATGAGCATCTTGAATATATGGATTGTAGGTTCAATTGAGAAGGAATGAACTCAAAATTGAATTATCTTTGCTCTTAGACTGGATAAGGTTTCTAAGTAAAACACTAAGATTTTATGTCATGGCATCAATAGGCACTTTCTATGCTGATGGTGATTGGATATAACCTAGACTCAGTAGCTTAAGTTATAACTTAAGCTTTTGTCATCATTGTGAAACCAACCCCTTGACCTAGCAATTACTAGTTCAAAGGACTTAATATTTCCTAAGTCTTATAATTTATATTATTTTCAATCTTGATTAATGGCCTATGATTCATCGTACACAAACAATTCAAAGAAATGAAGGAAATTCCAAGAGTCAAAGGTCCCTCTAAGTGAGTGTGGAAGTGACAATTGTCACATTCATAGAGCTTGTTAGATAAAGACCCAATGAGCATAAGCTTGTCATATTTAATGATCAAGCTTATCAAAATATTTAATGGTGCACATGTGATCATGAAAAGGAGTTCTAATGGATTAAATGGACTCACATTCTATAAATTACTCAATGTTTATCGACATAGTGACAAGTTAAAAACCAAGCAAGTTTGAGAATATCAATGGAGTAAAATTGATGTAAATATATAAGAAGCAATGATATGGGATAAATATCTCTATTTTTAACATCAAGAAAGAAGTAAAGATCATGCATATTTGAAGATCAAATGACATGTGGAAGCTCAAATCATGAATATTGAATGGATGTATTTTAAATTTAAGTCATTTGAGTGTGGACCATCAAATCATGACACCAAAGGAAAGATCAATGAATGACATTTAAATTCATGTCCAAAAAAATGGTTAGTTTGAGGAACATGTAGGAACTTGTGTATAATATCTATATCTCCACATAGACTATGATATTGATCTATCTAATTGATCAAATCTACATTAAAGAGCTTGTGCATCAAAACTTGAGTCTAATAGATTCTATAGATATAAATAAATCTAAAACTATGGTGTGATTCATGGAATCGAGACATAAGAATTAACATCTCAAGTCATAATGAACTAGAGTCCAAAATTGGTGTGATGTGTTACAATCCAAGTTTAAACACATAAGAGATATGGAACCCTAGATCATTTATATATATATATATATATATATATATATATATATATATGTATATGTATATATATATATATATGTATATGTATATGTATATATATGTATATATGTATATGTATATATATATATATCTATACATACACACACACACACACATATATATACATACATACATACATATATATATATATATATATATACATATATATTATATCTAGTACAAAGGAAAAGATGCTAGATCCATTCAAAGTGTGTCAAATAGAAAATCATAAAGACACAAAACCAAAGGGGGAAAATATGAGAAGAGTGGTTGTTGAAGGAAATGAAGTGTGTCAAATAAAGAGATATCGAGACACAGGACCAGAGGAATATAGAGAGGAGCAGAGAGGAAGAAAGGCACAAAAGGAATGTGTAAAGTATGATCAATTATATATTAGACCTATAACAAAGAACAAAGATTTGGATTCATGTATAAATATAATTTTTAAATTGGACTTGTAGCTCCATAATTTTTTTTGATAGATTGGTGCCATTAGATAGGTTGAGTGGGTGCTCAGGTTAGGGAGTGGGTGCTTCCTTAGAGTTTATGCTCTTAAATTAGGGGATTGGTGTCTCTTTAGGATTGGTGTCCTTAAAAATTGTAAAAAGTGAGGTTTGCCTGTGAGGCTTTGAACTATGAGGCTAGATTAGAACAATAGATTCTAATAGATATTCTCATCATGATTTTTCCCTTTGGGTTTTACATGTATAATTGTATTGTCATGAGTATTTTATGTGTATAATATTTTCATGTTTGATTTGATCTTCATATATCTGTTAATCTACATTAAAAGTATTTAAAGAACTAGTTTTAACTGATATACTAATTCACCCCCCCCCTCTTAGTATCTAGTTTTGTTCCAATAATTAGTATTAGATCTTAGGGTTCCTTGAAAGAATCTTAATTAGCTCAAGTAGATCTTGGAATAGTGAACACAATGACTAGTCAAGAATGACCTTCACTAAACATTTTAGAGCGTAATAATGGAAACTTATTTTTTTTCATTAGGTTTTAATGTATGGATATCTATGGTAAATGGATATACATCCCTTGATACAACTCTTACTAATCAAGATATCAAAAAGGCATATAAAAGTAATGTTAAGGCAAAGAATGTTATTCTTTATGAACTATCAAACTCAAATTTTATCAAAGTGATGTAGTGTCAAAATTCTCAAGATATCTTAAGGAGATGACAAGGTAAAGTAGGCCAAGCTAAAAACTTATAAAGGCAAGTTTGAGAGTCTTAAGATGAATGAAGAGGAAAATATTACAAACTACCTCCTCAGGGTAGATGAAACAGTCAATTTAATCAAAGGCCTTGGAGAAGAAATGAAAGATTAAGTCATTGTCAAAAATGTTTTAATATCTTTGCCATTAATATATGACTCTAAAATATCTACAATAAAAGAAGCAAGATATCTAGATAAACTCATTATTAATGAGTTACATGGGACCTTCACATCCTGTGATATGAGAATGGGAGAGATAGACACCTTCAAGAGATAATTTGCATTAAAATTAGCCAATCAAGTAAAGGAAGAAACATAAACATCTAAATATGAGGAGATTAATGAAGAAGAAGATAACTTTATTAGAAGACTAAAGAGAGGATTTGGAAAGTACAAAGGTAAGTCACCCTTTAAATGCTTTAACTATGGTAAAGTAGGACATTTTTATACTAAATTCCCTCATAATAAAAAGGATAACTCTAAACAAGTAGAGAGTAGAAAAAAATTTAAATCCTTACTATCCCAATAAGAAGAAATTCTTCTAAAATATGAAAGGTCTGTACACAAAAGAAGATAGTGACTCAATGAAAGATAGTGGTAGTTCAAATGATGATCATGAATATGATTTTAAGGATAAGAGAAATGAATCCATATTCATGATAGTAAGATAAACTTATATAAATCTATATCAATATGAATTTGAAGAATCATATGAAGAAGAATAATTGGATCTAGAATGTGAGCTCATATGTGCTCTAGATGAGATTCATAAGCTGAGAAAAGAAAAAAAGAAAAAAAAGGAAGCTTGGACAAAAGGAAACTAAGAAAATGTCTAAAAGTCTTGAGAAATATGATAAAATGGTAATTATCCTACATACACAAGTTTAATAGGCTAAAATAATAGAAGATGTAGTCAAAATGGAACTACAATCTAAATCTGATGAATGTGTGAAGCTTGAGGTATAAATAGTGGATTTGAGAAAATAACTTGAAAAATCCAAAGGTTAGATAAATAAAAGTGTAAAGTTGATAGGAAGATCATACACTCTTGATGAACTGATCAACTCTCAAAATCCCTCAAAAGAGAGATCATGTCTTAGTTATGAGAAGGGAAAATGTTCCTCAACTGGTACATCTAATAACCTATATGAAAACTTCAAAGAAAAAGGATAATCAAGAGAAAAGAAAGATAAAGCTTGCAAGGATACAAAGATAAAGTAAAACACAATTGATGTGAATAAATTTGAACCCAAAAAGAAGCTTGAAGAGAAAAAGAAGACAAAGCTAGTTGATGTTGATAGATACACCAAGGTGAGAAACTTGAAGAAGACACACCTTAGAATAATTCCTCATATTGCACCAAAAATGCTATGACTAGGTATTCCTCATATTTTTATGGTTATTATTATAGCTATAATCATTTTTGTCATAAGGCTAGTAATTGTAGCATTGTAAATACAAGAAGAATCAATTTTTTAAGAAAACATTTATTTTCACCCTCATAGATACAAATGTAATGTGTTATAATTGTAATAACTTTGGTCACATAGATAAACATTGTATAACTAGATTTATAAGATCAAAAGTACATAATGTAAAGAAAAACATGCCTCCTAATGTGATCAAAGGTTGACAAGTTTCTAAAAATAAACTAAATAAGAAACCCAAGGATGTGTGGAGAGTGAAAAATCAATCCATAATTGCTCAAACTGCACTTCACGCTAAAAAGTAGAATTTATGCATGATAAATAGTGGTTGATCAAAGAATATGGATGGTGATAAGAAAAAGTTCACCAAATTGAGTAAAGGTAAGGAAGGATCTATCAGCTTGGGAGATAACACAATAGTAAAGATCAAAGGTAAAGGAACCTTTAACATATATGGTAAAATGCCTACACATGATATCCTTTGTGTTGAAGGATTGAAACATAATCTACTAAGTGTCATAAAAATATGTGATAATGGATATAAGGTCACATTTGATGCAAAAGGTTTTAATCTAAAGATATCTATAAAAATAGTTGTAAAAGTGAAAAGGACTAAGAGCAATATCTACAATCTTCTTGAAGTGAATGGTAATAGTTGATTGATGGGAAAGATTGATGAGAGTTGGTTATGTCATAGGAGAATGGGTCATGTCAAATTTGATAATCTAATCAAAGTGAGATCAAGTAAGTGTGTAAGACACATTACTAAGATAACCAAACCTTTAGATATTACTTATAAGGAATGCCAACTAGGCAAGTAGATAAGGGTCAGATTTTAATCAAAGGAGTATGCAACTACAAAGCCTCTATAATTAGTTCATACTAATATTTGTGGTCCTACCAAGACAAGAGGATATAAAGGAGAGTGGTAATTCATGTTATTTGTAGATTAATACTCAATAATGACATGGGTAACCTTTTTGAAAGACAAATCTCAAGCTTTTAAGAGATTCAAGATCTTTAGAGCCATGGTTGAAAATGAGATTGGAAGAAAAATAAAAGGCTTAAGATCTAATAAATGTGGATAATTCACCTCAAATGAATTCATAGAGTATTTTGAGAAGCATGGGATCAAAAATCACTAATTTAAAACAAGGACTCCACATCAAAATGGAGTTGTTGAGAGAAATAATAGAATAGTTAAGGAAATGTCTAGAAAAATGCTAATGGAGACCAAGTTACCTAATAGATATTAGAGAGAAATGGTCCAAACAATAGTATAAATCTTAAATAAAGTTCAACTTAGGGTAAATAGTGACAAAACTCCCTATGAGATATGGTATGGAATTATTGCCTCTGTTAAGTACTTCAAAGTGTTTGGAAGTAAATGCTACATCATAAGAAAGGAAGACAAAATAGGAAGATTTAAATCAAGATGTGATGAAGGAATATTTATTGGTTATTCCAATCAAAGCAAAGCCTATGTATGTTACAATAAGAGGCTACACAAGATGGTGGAGAGCATAAATGTCAAGGTTGAAGAAGGCATAGAGCATGTTGAACCTAATAAGGAAAATGGTAATGAAGAGGTAGATAGTTAATATGTTGAGGAAAAGAATGAAAAAACACATCTAAGATTTTTTCAAAAGGATGATCCTAAAGAGTAGGTAATTGGTAATAAAAATGAAGGAGTTCAGATAAGGAAAAGAGTTATACTGAATAAGGAGTAGGTAAGTTTTGCTCTAATGTCTAAAATTGAGCCTAAGAGTTATGTTGAAGCCATCAAGGATGAGAATTGGCTACATGCCATGGAAGAACTAATCCAAATAGAAAATAAAAAAACTTGGCAATTAGTTCCAAGACCCTCAAACAAGAATGTGATAGGAATAAAATGGGTTTATAGAAAGAAGATCAATGAGGATGGAGTTGTTATAAGAAATAAAGTGAGATTAGTGTGCAAGGGATATGCACAAGAATAAGGCATAGACTTTGAGGAAACATTTGCTCCAGTTGATAGATTGGAAGCTATAGGAATGTTTCTAGCTTTATCTATTTACAAGAAGTTCAAAGTCTATCTAATGGATGTAAAGTTTGCTTTCTTGAATGGGAACCTAGAATATGAATTGTATATTAAAAAATGAGAAGGTTTTTAGTTGTCAAATGAAAAAGATTATGTGTGCAGACTAACGAAAACACTATATGGTCTAAAATAGGCACCTAGAGAATGGTATTTAAGATTGGAATAATACCTATAACAACAAGGTTTTAACAAAGGATGTGTAGATAGTAATTTATACTTCAAATTAGAAGGTGAGCATATATTGATTTTTATTGTTTATGTAGATGGAATCATCTTTGGTGGTAGTAATAAAAAAATGTGCAAGGAATTTGCTACACAAATGCAAAGTGAATTTGAGATGTCTATGCTAGGAGAACTTTTCTTCTTCCTTGGTCTACAAATAACATAATCTGATGAAAATATGCAAAGGAGATGCTCAAGAAATTTAGAATGATAGCAAACCAATTAATACTCCCATGATAAATGGATGCAAGTTAAAAAATAAGATGGGCCCCTTGATACAAATTAGACTATGTATAGATAAATGATAGATAGCTTGCTATACCTAACTACATCAATACTAGATATCATGTAAGTAGTGTGCATGGTTATTAAATTTTAGGCTACTCCTAAAGATTCACATGTCAATGTAGTGAAAATAATATTTAGATACATCAAGAGCACAATTGACTATGGTCTATGGTACTCTAAAAGTGAATATTTAATTGTGACAACATATACAGATGTTGATTGGCTAGGAAGAGTGGATGATAGAAGAGGTACTAGTGGTGGTGAATTTTTCCTTAGAAATAAACTTGTTTCATGGTTGACAAAAAATCAAGAGTTAGTTTCTCTTTCTACACTAGAAGTAGAGTATTTAGTAGTAGTGACATATTGCATTCAAATCCTATAGATGACATCAAAGCTGAGTATATATCACCTATTTCTATTTTTTATGATAATTCAAGTGTAATAAATGTATCAAATAATATAGTGATGCATTTTAGAACCAAAAACATATCAATCAAGTATCACTTTTTAAGAGAGAGTGTTACATATCAAGAGGTCATAATGGAATATGTGCCAACTAAAGACTAGATTATAGACATATTCACCAAACCTCTTCCCAAGGAGAAATTTGAATATCTAAAATAGAATTTGAGAGTGGTGGATCCTACACCACATCATTAAATCACTAGTGATAGGGCATGAGTCCAAGGGAGTCTCGTGGAAGCTTCATTAATCCCTAGAAAAAGAGAAAAAGTCAACTCAGGTATGTATACATCTAAAAATTATTAGTGAGTTGAAAGTTGTAGATTCTTGGACAAACTCATTTATCTGACAAAGGAGGAAAAATATTTAGACAAATATTCATCTAGATTCCCTTTTCCATTGACATCAAAGGGGGAAAAAAGGGTGAAAATTCTCTCTATAGGATAAAGAGCAAAATGTTCTCTGCAAAAGTGTAAATGTCAAAGAAGAGCAAGTGTCCAAGTTGAGTATTAGGAAAATGTGCCATTGCCTAAGGGGGAACAAGTATGGTATGAAAAACTTTATTTCATACTCATTAGAAGTTAATGTAAGAAATTCCAGAGAAAGAGAAAAGTATTAAAAGATCAAAACATTTAGTTTGCCATCAATGACAAAGGGGGATATTGTTGGAAATTTGATTGTCATTGATGTCAAAAGGGAGATTGTAGATGTCATTGGAACTCAAGGTTGAGCATGATGATTTGAAGATATGAAAAGGATCTTATTCGATGTCAAGGATGATTATAATACTTATGTGCATGAATATAATTCACCTAGTTCTTCACATTGATCATTTAGACATTTTGGGTCTATGACAAAAAGATGAGAAGTCATTTTGCTGACATCACCATTGCCACATGTGAATGAGTATGGGGGAGTTGTTCACATGGCTGTGATCACATTAATCCATAATAGTTATGCACCAAATTTGAAGATAAGATATTAAATGAAGTTTAAATTATGGGGATGCAAAGTTGGCTACTAAGACAAAAATCACAAAGTTTCTATACTTAGCCAAATTTGCAAAAAGGGCTAAACAGAGCCAAGAAATCATATTGATGAGGTCAAAATTTACACATATGGAGGTGTTACGACAAAATGATCACATGGGTTTGTTCATTTTTTCCCCTTATTTATATGCACTAAATCTTAGGTCACATGACATAGCATGACAAAATATATGCTTGAGCGAAGTAGGGCTCTAAGGCATTTTAACAATGTTTTCCAACACTTAGTCGAATTTAAAGTTTGCAAGAAAAAGTTGAGAATACATTTTTATGATGTCATATATTCCATGTATGAATACTTCAAGATCAATTGGATATATGTATGGAATCCCCTATGTAAGAAGATTATATTTATAATTTGTAGGTCATTCAACTAAGTGCACCAAGAGTTATGCAGGTGTAAAGTTAGCCTTCCAGGCAAAATGAAATGGTCTCCATACTTAGACATTATTTGCATAAGGTCATGTAAATTTTTCATGCTCTTAAAAATATCATCTATAGACATTTTCAAAATAAATAGATAGTAGATTTGTTATGGGTTTTTCATGAGCATCTTGAATATATGGATTGAAAGTTCAATTGAGAAGGAATGAGCTCAAAATTGAATTATCTTTACTCTTAGACTAGATAGGGTTTCTCAATAAAACCCTAAGGTTTTATGTCATAGAATCAATAGGAAATTTCTATTTTGATGGTGATTATATATATCCTAAACTTGATAGCTTAAGCTATAACTTAAGCCTTTGTCATCATTGTGAAACCAACCCCTTGACCTAGAAATTACTAGTTCAAAGGACTTAATATTTCCTAAGTCTTCAACTTTATATTATGTTTGATCTTGATCAACAACCTATGCTTCATTCTGCGTAGACAATATAATTAAGTGAATCAAATTCAAAGTGTCAAAGTTCCCTTTGAGTGAGCACATAAGTGATAAGTGTCACATTCATAGAGTTTGTCAGACAAAGACCCAATGAGCATAATCTTGTAAAATTTAATGATCAACCTTGTCAAAAATTTTGAGAGTGTGTGGGTGATCATTTAAAGGAGATCCAATGGAAAAAATGGACTCAAATTCTATGAAGTGCTCAATGTTTATCAACATAGTGTCAAGTTAAAAACCAAGTAGGTTCAAGAAATTTGATGAAGTAAAAGTAATCCAAAGATATAGGATGAAACAAGATGGGATAAAGATATTAATGTTTAAAATTAATAAATAATTAAAGATCATGCATCTTTGAAGATCAAATGGCATGCAAAATATCAGATCAAAAAGATCAAATGGATGCATTTTAAAGTTGAGTCATTTGAGTGTAGACCATAAAATTGTGGTACCAAAGGCCAGATCAATGATTGACATTTAAATTCATATCCAAATACATAGTTAGTTGGAGGACTATGCAATAACTTATATATAATCTCTATATATTGACATGGATAATGATATTAATGAATCTAATTGATCAAATATACATTATAGAGCATGTGCATCAAAACTTGAGTCTAATAGATTCTATAGATAATAAAGAGATATTCAATTATGGTATGATGCATGGAATCAATATGCAATAAGTAACAACGTAATTCATAATGAACTAGAGTCTAGAATTGGTGTGATGTGTTACATTCCAAGTATGAACACATAGGAGATATGGAACCCTAGATCATTTGTTTATATATATGATATCTAATAAAAAAGAAAAGCTACTAGATCCATTTAAAGTGTGTCAAATATTAAATCATAAAGAAAAAAAATAGAGGGGGTAGAAAAGAGAAAGGTGGTTGGTGAAGGCAATGAAGTGTGTCAAATAAAGAGATTTACAGACATAAGACTAGAGTAATATAGAGAGGAGTAGAGATGAAGAAAGGCATGAAGTGAATGTACAGAGTATGATCAATTAAAAATTAGAACTTTAACAAAAAATAAAGATCTATATTCATGTAATAATCTAATTTGTAAATTGGAGTTGTATCTCCATATAAAAGTATGATACGTTGGTGCCATTAGATAGGCTAAGTGGGTGCTCAAATTAGGGAGTGGGTGATTCCTTAGAGTTGGTAATCTTAAATTAGGGGATTGGTGTCTCCTTAGGATTGGTGTCCTTAAATATTATAACCAATGAGGTTTTATAATAAGGATTTGAACTATGAGGATGGATTAGAACAATAGATTCTAGTAGCTATTCACACTTTGGTTTTTACCTTTGGGTTTTCCACATATAAATTTGGTGTCATGAGTATTTGTGTGGGTATGATATTTGTATGTTTTATTTTATATAAATATATCTATTAATCTACATTTAAAGTATTTAAAGAACTATTTCTAATTGATATAATGATTCACCCCCCTCTAAGTATCTAGTTGTGTTCCAATAGAGAGCTATCAAAAAAAGGAGACTATTGTTGAATAACCTACTATTTAGATCAAATATTTCACTTGTCTCTCTCAATAATCCCTTAGGAATTCCTTCAATTTTCCAAGCTATAATCAAGTGGTGAAGTCATGGAGTGGGCAAGGTGAGATAAATCTAGATCTGGGAACCAAGGTTAAAGAAAAATCTAAACCTATGCAAGTATGTCTCATCCCTCCTCAAGAATCATCTTGTATCTCAAACTAGATCTTTTTTGTTCCTTATCTTGATGAAGCCACTAACCAACTTAAAAATAATTTATTCCAAGAGAATATAGATAGGCAAATCAAAGAGTTAGAGATAAAGACAAGGAAAGAGGAGGAGAACCAAAATCAAAAGGTTAAAGAAGAACCTATAGCTTTTCCATCTTAGAGGTATATCCAAAGATGTTATCAAAATAAGAGGGAGACTTCAATTATGAAGGTTAAAGGGAAGGTTGTAACTATTTAAGAGTCTTAAGAAGGCTATGAGGAAAATGAAATTTTGGTGGAAGAAGGTACTCCTTCCATTGCCCAACTTAACTTTCTTTCCCTACAAAAATTTCTTCAAGAGTCAACCATTCCCAAGGTTTCAATTTACAATAAGGTTCCCTCTATTGCCAGACCCATCCATGAACCATACATCATACCTCATACTCCATCTCCAACTTATCAACTACAAATCACATCTTATCCTTTACCTCAAACCCATGAACCTATCCATCAACCTTCCAATCCACCCTTTCTTAAGAAGGATCCCATTTTGAGAGAAGCAAGTGAGGAGGAAATAACTCAAGCTATAACTAATAAATAGGATCTCATGAGTGAATATGAATAAAAAATTGGCATAGGGATTCCCCTTGTTGAACACAAGTTTAACTTTACCTTCTTGAATGAAGAGAAACACATTGAATATCCTACTACAACTATTAGTATATAATCTGGTGTGAAAGAGGACATACTTGATAAAGACATATTACCTATTTTCCATGATGATATATCTCTTTAGGGTTAAATTCATGAGGAATATGACTTATGGTAAAGGTTTTATGCCATATGCAAGGAATTTGACAAATTGGAATATGAAGGTGAATGTCTTTCTGTTGGTCATGAGCCTGTAGGCATGGAATTTGATGAAGTTTCTTCCTAAGAAGTTGTGAACATAGAGGATGAATCCAAGGTATAATTTGAGGTTTATCAAGGGAATTAAAGAGATATATCCAAGTTTTAAGCCTTTTTAGGGATGTTAGGACATGGTGAAGTGAATCTTGACATTTCCAAACATCAAATACATTCTGTCATAGAGGAAATCAAGTTTGAAAAGGTTGTCATATATTCAAGATTGCAGATTAAGGATCAATTACTTGATAAAGTAGATAATAGGTTTTCCATGGAAGATAATGACCAAAATTGGGTAAAATATATAGAGCTCCTAGATGATCTTGAAGAACTTATAGCCAAGAAGCCTAGTCTTATTAAGGGCACCCTGGAAATCAAGAAGGCATGTCTTATTGAACCATCATTAGAGTTTGTAGTTGAGGTTCCATATGATAATTTGAGACTTTCTAGATGTAATACAAGTTCATTTACTTAATTGACCTAGATGGCGCTGCTTGGTTCTCACTGAACATTATGCCAATGAAGTTGGAAGATACCATAAAGAAGGAGGCATTAAGTCCAAGGGTTAAAAGGATAGATGCCTCATTCAATCCCTCATCCCATGATGTATGATGGTTTTCAAACTTTCCTTTTGATCTAGGAGGAAAGGTATATATAGATTTAAGTTGTACATATTAGGGAAGTTTTTGTTAATTTCCTCCAAGTTCTATCCTGACACATTTATTTGTTGTTATTTCTTTGTTTAGGTTAGTTTTATTATATATTTTGTTTCCTTTCTTATTTTGGTGGGTGTTATATTTTTATTAAAAGGGGTTACTTATAGTCATATCTCATTTTTTTCATTATTTTATAAGTCCAAAATCATGTAAATGGTCTAAGTTCTCAATCATAGCAGGCATGCTTCCCATCATAGTCACTAGAAATGTTAACCTTTTGGCCTCACAATCCAAATTTTAACCCTTATCATTCAAAACTCTTGATTATATTTAATTCAAATTGCTTGTGATGCCTCACAGTACCCTTGTTTAAGATAAAAATGACTAACATAAGACTAAAGGAGCCAGACCATCATAACATGCCATTATAGGGATAATCAAGCAGTTTGGGATGTGATTAGGGACATAAATTTAAGGCCTCATTAATTATCCATTTTAATTCAAAAATATTAATGGGATCCTGACATTAAATGTGGCACTGTTAAGTGGTGAAACAATATTACATCAATCTAGTAGATCAATGGCACATGGGCTTCTAACCGAGTCAAAAAGTCAAGCAAGATTGATGATGCATGTTCATGCATACAAGTTGAGATTAATGATAAATGTAAAATATTTGGATAAAGATAAATGGTGTGAATTTAATCATGCAATGAATATATAATAGTGTGAGAAAGGTCAAAGGTCAAACAATCTTAAGGATGAAAGCAAGGATGATAGATGTCAAGATCATGAAAGCTAAGATAAGATCTAATGGCGAGCAAACAAGGGTAAGTTTAGTGGGTCATAAAGATATAATGTATAATGTTTAATCATGAACTCAAAAATAAATGATAATCTCATAGTCAAAAAGTTAGAGGATCCTAGGATTAAACACATCAATGACAAATGGCATGATCATGCCAAACAAGTAGATCAATGGTACACATTTGATCAAGCATAATAAAATAGATGGCACATGTTCAATAAATCAAAGGAGATATATGATTCATGTAAGGTTAAAATTTCAAAGAGATAGATCAAATGTGAGGCTACCATGTGGCGTAAGCACCTAAAGTAGATGAAACTGATAGAAGGATCTTGAGGATAAATGTAAAGCTGATAGATAGCACAATTTTGGGAGCATAGATCAAGATTAATGTCCAAAATTAAAATTCAAAGATGATAATCTTAAAATGGAGTTTAAATATAGCTTAGGTTTAACCAAGAACAAATGCTTTAAAGAACTATGTCACCATTATAGCTTAGTTAAATACCATTAAGCAGACGCAGCCATACAGTCAAGATTATTAATGTCAAAGCTTTATCAACTTTAAAGTTTAGAGGAATGATGAGGTTTGTTTATATCTAATATATTCTATGAATGAGGCTATGAAATCTAAATATCTTCATCGATATAATTACTATACAAAAACCAATAAATTGGATTGGTTTTCAATCTATAGTAAATATCTATATTCAGGTTGGAGTAAATATAGACATACATGAGATATGGTAGAGTGTCTCATCATTTGACACAATCATAACTTCAAAAAATAGGTACTTATAGCTTCTAAAATCAAACTTAATCATGGCTTTGTTAGATTCATGAATATGAGGATTTTATCCTTACATTGAATGCCATTAATATAGAGGAGCTCAAGAAGGATTCATGTGGCAAGGTTGTTGCTTCCTATAGTGGTCTTGACCTTCATGATCCATCCTTCCATGCCAAGAAAATACATAGTGGCATTAATGCAGGGAAGGAATTGATGAAGTTTTAAGTGGATATTATAACTACTTCTAGTAGTAATCTCATCCTTGATCATTATAAACCCTTCTCCACTCTCCCATGCATCTCTTCCCCTCTCTCTTATCCCATTATAATATAAATTCAAGATTTGAGATCTTAATTTTCATCCCTCTCTTATGTTAATATGAATAAAATATTGTGTTAATATTTGATTATGATTATCTAGTGTGTTCATGTTAGTTAATTTTCATATGTGGTAGATCTTTCTCCCTTGTCAAATCTTGAGCTGACCTAGTTGGTAGTTTATCATGTTATTCAAGTCATGCCTAGTGTTTTATGTCATTTAATTTAAGCCAATAGTGGATAAATTTATTGTTTAGTGCCTTGAATCATGCCTATTCCATCATTTACCTAAAGCTTTGATCAATTGATGAAACCTATACATGAAACATTGATGCATAAGAGACTTAGGAGTTGTAGATCCAGTCATTTGTTTTATCTCATTAGTGTTTTAGATGATAAAGTAAGAGTGGATGAACAATCATTATAGGTATATCACCAATAGTAGATTAAGGTTTCCATTTTATTTTATTTATCCCCATTTTTCACCCCAAAAATTAGTAGGTTTTAGTGTAAATGAGCTAAGTGATACATCAGAGGAACTAGCCTCATTAGAAATCCTAGAGGTCTGACCCAAGATTAGCCTAGGGTCATTCCCATGATGGATTAGGTTTGAGAAAGAGGACCTAAAAAATATATTAGGACCAACATACCCCCATTTTTTTTCATGTACAAAATAGGGACCCTTGCGAATGTTTCAAAACATTTACACCTTGAATTGACTTTGGAAAGGTCATTCTCTATTAAAATTTGAAGATTGCTTAACTAAAAAGGAATGAACCTCTACATATTTGATTGTGATTGTGAATTATGTGCTAACCCTACTAATGGTTATCTTTGGAAGATGAAGCACAATTTACATGAAGGAAGGGAAGGTTCCCAAGTAAAAAAACCCTATGATTTGAATTCAAAAATGGTGGGAGAAACTTAACAAAAAATCATATTTCTTTTTATGAAAAACCCTAAGTATAATTTTAATTTAGGGCTCAATCATGTTTTCAAGATGACCAAACCTTAATATAAATTCATACTTAGGCCCTTTTTACTTCCCCCTTTGGTTACCTAATTTTTAGTCAAAGGGCCCCTTTCATTTATTGCCAAGAATTTCACTAATGTTTAGCCTAGGCTTCAATCTTAAAATGCTTTTTGTGTTTATTAACACAAACAACATCTTAATACCAAAACCTTAGTATAAACAATTATGCATATCAGGTCCTAACTTAAATTTTGTGCACTTCTATAAATACAATGAATCTCACTTCCCCAAATATTTAATCTAATGGTGTGAAATCACCCAAGAGGAACTATGCACCAAATTTAAGCATTATTAAAAAAAGTTCTTATGGGATCTAATTTGACAGTTTTGCTCTTATCATTTGATGTTTATGAGGATTTATTTGATGTTAGTGAGACCATCAAGTTAAACCTCTATAAATTTAATTTGATAGTCTTGCTCCCATCATTTGAAGCTCATGAGGATGTCTTTGATGTTAGTGAGACCATCAAGTTAAACCTCATCTAAACTTTTACCTAAGTCCAAAAGGGGACACATTAATGTTTTGACCTTAGGCTTAGCACAATAAACCTTAGTTTTATGTTCATCATATTTATCTATATGATATATTTAGGACTAATATATATATGTATATGTATATATATGTATATATATATATATATATATATATATATATATGTATATGTATATATATATATATATATATATATATATATATATATATGTATATATTTATATATATGTATATGTATGTGTGTGTGTGTGTGTGTATATATATATATATATATGTATATATATATATATATATATATGTATATATATATATATATATGTATATATGTATATATATATGTATATATATATATATGTATATGTGTGTGTATATATATATATATATATATACACACACACACATATACATATATATACATACATACATATATATATATATATATGAAACCTATTGTACTGACTTAAATCTCATGCACTTTTATAGATCCAATGATTCATGGTTATTTTGAGGTTTTGATCTAACAACATGAAGATGAAAAGCTTCCTAGAGTTCAAATCCAATTGGATTTGAACTCTCAGATCATGATCAAAGGTCCTCATTGCATCGCCTATCTTAATCCAATAAATTTTATCAACTCCAAATCCCCAAGAGTTCCCAATATCATGAAATGTGGTACTTCATCATTTGACCAAAAGAGTTTCATAGGATTAAAATTGATAGTCTCACTCACATTATTTGATGTCCACGAGCACATCTTTGACATTAGCTAGTCCATCAAATTTAACCTCAGATAATTATTTTAGCCTAAGAAAAGGGGGGATTTTTAAAAGGCATCTCAAAATAATCCTTAGCATATTAACATAGAAAACTTATCATAAAAGGTTTTAACCTAAGGTTATTAGTGTTATTAACATAAATAGACCTTAGGAATGTATTTTAAGCCTAATTTTTATTAAAATAATTAAAATGTGTGCATCTTGTAGGATCCAATAAATCACACTTGATCAAAGATTAAATATAATGGAATGAGATGAAAGTTATATTTGAAAACCAATGGCTAGTTTTCAAAATAGTCATCGTGAAAATGCCATGAAATGAGCATAAGAAGGCCATGTAGGCACCATGTAAGAACTAAATGACAAATCTAAAGATTTGATGCACTAAAAAGATATAATTCTCATATATGAAGCCATCCATAGAATCTAAGGAATGAATGAATTTATGAAATCCACCACCTTTCACCATTAAAGTTCTAGGAATCCCTAGCAAAAAAAACATAAAAGCCTAATTCTTGACTATATGAGATATGATTACATTAGGCAAGCTCAAATTTCATCCTAAGCAAACAAAACACACTCAAGCACCTGAGGCAATTAAGGAATCATGGCAATAGCTAGGAAATGATGGAGAGAAGAGGTATAAGTGTATTTGACTATAGAAAATGAGGGAAGGCATTTTGGGGACATAGAATTGGACACTGGGGCACTCAAAAATGGAATGAAGAACTAGTCTAAAATCTTATTTTCTATTAAGGAGTTATAGACTCTCACTTATAGAAAATAAGGGATTTCAGTAACCAAAAGGAAATTTGATGACTTGGTTGTAATTTAGATGTATGGTCTTCACTGAGTAGCTAAAAAACTAGAGGTACTCCATTACTTGGATATCTTTGCACCTATGTTTATAGATTGTAGAATTGATGGTGATTGGATAGTTAAGGAGGGTGTGTTAAAATAGATAGCATACATTACTCTTATATATTTTGAAGGCTATTATAAACTCCTTAGAGATCATATAGACCTCCCCACCATCAAAAAGTGGACAACCAAGCATAATTTAGACACTATTATAGGACCTTAGTTAAACCAAGGAACCCATAAATCTAAGAACCATGATGGGAACATCCCCATTATGTAATTCATGGAGAGAATTAAGATCATTATGACCCTATTAAATAGAGATTTAGTGGTAGTGATCACAACTTGTGTCGACCCTAGATGGGTTTCATACATATATTTCATGGTGGAAGAGAAGTTAACTCCACCTATTGGAGAGCTAATTAACATCCACTTGGGGAGACAATTCTATGACATAAAAAAGAAAACCAACCAATAATTCAAAATGATGTCCTATATGTTAGACTCATTAATGGACTCCACTCATATTCATAGTATCAAGAATTAGTCCTCTCATAGAAAGATTACCATATCCCATCATTATTCAAAGCTACATATATTTAAATATAGGGACCACATGTAATTCATTTGTGATTACATAAGTCCTACTTTGGTTAAGACCATCACAATGAAACCCATGCCCAAAGTACACCACCTTATCAATAAATATGTAGATCCCATGGGAGACATATGGTATTATCCAGATTTCACCATCATCAGGATGGAGGGAATCATGACATATCCATTTAGATTGCCAATCTATGTCCCTATCAAACTAGCTAAATAGGAAATTTCTTCCCAAATCCTCCAAGGGATTGATAATGTATGTAGAGAAATGAGGAAAGGCCTATTTCACCCTTTCCCATTCTTGATTGGAAGAACCATGATCTATGGTTGGAAATAGTTGGTTGTCCAAACATAGCGATTCCTTATATTTTCAAAAGGATGACCTCGAAGGATGGGACCCAAATAAAAAGGTTATCCCCCATCTACAATCTAAGCAACTGAAAAAGGGGGCCTATAACCATAGGGTTGGCCCTTATGACCATCTCTACACTAAGGCTACAAACTTTGAGGAAGTGTTAGTTAGGTGCAGGCAATATGGCTTCAAAATTAAGCATAAATTTCAAAGATAATAGAAGCCAACTAGATAAATATAGCAAATGAACCCATTGTAATATCATTTATTGCCTTCTGCCTCAAGTGTAACTCTAAAACATCACAATAACAAGTGCCCTAAATTTAAGGACCTAGTGAGAGGAAATTAGAAGAAAGAATAAGGGAAGGTCCTTCATCATTAGTTTCACCTCCAATACCACTTTCTCTAGTAGAGCACATTGATATGGCTGACCTAGAACCATATGAAATAGTTGAAGAATTCTTCAAGGAACTTATAGAGACATATGGGTCAAATCAAGAGGATGAGAAAGTTGAGGAAGCCAAAGCTGAATTGGCACAAGTTGAAGAACCATAGACAAGTGAGATGGAAAAGGGAAAGAAGTAGCTCTATATTTAGTCCCTATCTCACAAAAAAAAGAGAAGAAGGGATATCCCTTGTCCCAAGTTTTCCAAAAGGCCAAAGGTGACATGGACCCATCTAGCTAGTGAATTTAAGTTATTCAATGATGAGTTATCCATACATGGACTTGTTATCCTAGATTGGTTCATATATTGAAAGATCCAAAAGGTTCCATCCCAGTCCCATTCATCGTAAATTACTAGCACTATATGTGTTAGTACCCATGGTGATATCAAACCCTAGATCAGAGAGCTCATGAAAGAGAAAGAAGAGAGGAGAATTGTCAAAGCTACAAGGTAAATTAGTAGAAAAATGAATGATCTTAGAATGTCAAGTGGTGATTGAAATCTTAGATGTTCTAAAATTATTTAAACCAATAGCTAATATACAATATAATCCAGAGATAGCTAGATTTAAGAAGGTAACAACAAAGAAATCCACTATATGCACTAAGGAGTTCACCTTCCAAAGAGTGGAGCCTTTTGTTAGTCTAACTCTTATGTAAGGGCAAGGAGTAGGGGAAATCCCCATCCATCAGGAAGACATAGAAAGTTTGGTTTTGTCCCAATCAATAATGACCTTGGCTAGGGTCTAGGAAATGAAACAAAGAATCAACAACCTAGAAAAGGAAAAGCAATATTTGGGAGTATAGCCTGCATTCTCAATCCCTAAGGACATATTGAAGATGATGAATAAGTATATTTATGACATATTTCAAGGATTGAAGAACTTAAATCTCAGATTAAGTGCCTTAACCCATAAATATGAGATGTCACAGGCCTTAATCACCCAATGGTAGGACCCCTAAGCCCAGGTAGCTAAATTGATTTAAGCTCAGACATTTGGACATCTAGACATTTATACATTTGAAATCATCAAACTTGGACATATAGACATCCTTTAGGGAATCACAATGGATAAGCTATAGTATTTAAGAACCTAGTGCAATAATGTCAATGACTTCATGAAGGAAGATAAATACCTAATAATTAAGATGGAGAAGCTCTTGAGGACTCTGTTAACCAATCCTTCTCAACCCACTACCATGGGATTGATATATGATTAAGAGTTAAAGCAAAGGATTAATGTATTCATCTAGAACATTAAGGAAAATCAAGGCCAGTCTATCAAGGATAATCAAAAAATCCTTAATGTCATCCTTACCTATAGAAGGTATATTTTAGAGGAACAATGCATCACAGAACTCATGGCAAAAAGTGACAAAAAATTCAACACATTAGTAAATCAAGAAGAGGATTGTCTGATGAAGCCTACAGTGGATTTTGAGTTGATCAAAGAACAATATACCAAAGTGAAGGACTTCCTCAAATAGGGATGATCAAGGGACCCACCAATAATGTAATGAAAAGAATATTATTTTGTAAAATATATATGCTAGCATGTTAGCATATATTAGTTTTATTTGTCAATTTTGATGTAAGAGGTCATGTGCATTGTAACCTTTATAAGAAAGATAGTTGTTATTATCTTACATATGGGTGTTTCATGAATCTAGATAGTACACCACCTATGTTCTCTATAAATAGGTAGGGTTTACCATTTTATAAGAGGAAAGACTATGAGAAATTTCATACAAGAAATCATTTTAATACATATATGGAATTCTGAAAGGATTGTATAAATAGTGTGTTAAAAGTTACTATTTGCTCTCAATTTCATGTTAATGTCTTAGATTTGAATGGTTCTTTGTATTTTGAGCTACATTTTATGTCATAAGGTTGTTAATTTTTGCTATGCTAAATTAGTTGAAAGATCTTAGGTTTACTTCATTTTATTTTACTCTATATTTGGATGTGCTTATGCTATTCATGTTATAGTAGAAAAACTCTTAAAGAAAAATTGGTTCTTACTTGTGATCTTCATAATTCCTTTGAATCTTACCTAGTTTATGGTGAAATTTGTGTTTAAACTATTTTACATCATAAATTGGTTCATGTTTTCTCAAACTAATAAGAACTTTGTCATAATATCTAGGATAGAAGCTTACAATCATGTCTTCTTTTCTACCTTAACCTCATTTTTTCCTATTTTTAATCAAATCTCACTTTAGTTTAATATCATTGTTAATATCTACTTAGATTAGTTTGGGGATCATAAATATCATAAATTTTCAATCACAAGACCCTAGTGGCTCCCAACCACCGAATTAAATAAATAATGTGGACAACTCTCACACTCTGCTTCTATTCCACCATAGACATCCAAAATTTGTCACAAACTACAACTCATGCCTTGCATCCTCAGGATCCTAAAATGAGAAGTGTCCATCAAAACTAAGAGAACATGTGAGATAATTAGAAGCATCAATAGGAGAAGCTCCATTATTGCTAGAAGGAGGGCAAGCTTGATCAATTATGATATTTATTGCATTAAGTTTAAAGGATTATTATCCCTTATGAGTGATTTTTCATTCTAAGTGCAAAGATACTTGATCTTTAAGTGGTTTTACACCTATCTTTGTGCTTTGTAACACAAAAATCTTAGTTAATTGTAAAGGATGGTTAAATTCTAGTAAAGATAGCTTATGGTTTTAATAATTCATAGTACTTGAGATTAGGATGGCTTATTTTGGTTGAAGATTGGAAATTCCCTATGAATATTGATTTATTTAAGTCATAGGTTGCAAAGAATGGTCATCTTTGCATAATTTAATGCATCTTTGAGCTTACTTAGTCAAATATCAACATCCTTTGTCTCTTTTTGAGAAAATATTTATAGAATAGGCTTAGTGTACAAATTGATTGTTGTTCTTTGAGAAATATAACTTGACACACTATATTTCAAATAAGATCTTTAATCTTCAAGCTATAATTACCAAGGATCTAGACTAGATCTAAAGCCTCATTAGGGTCCATCCCAGATTTCAACACATTAGCTCAAACTTATTTTGAAGTAGTGGCTATTAGTCACCAAATGCATCCCCAAGGGTAGATGGCTTATTTTATCCCAAACATTAACCCCTAGATGCTTATATTGAACCTTTTCCCAAAGAATAACAATTTCTTTGGCCTTGAACTATCTCCCTACTTAGAATGTATAACTTATTAGCCATGTTGCTTCTAATCGAAACCTAGGTTTATTGAGTCATCAAGCTATTGCTAGATCTCACACCACTGACCAAAAGTATTTAGTGGTAGTCAATGGCACTAATAATATCTAAGTCTAATTTTTTGAGACCCCAAAGAATGAGAATGAGTCTATATTAAAGATGGTCTAGAAGCTTAACATAGATTTATTGTAACAACAAAAATAAGTTGGCAATTCTAATGACAACTCTGGAGGAAATTCACCTTCGAAAAGTTTAACAAGCCTAGAAATATATTTTAGAATGATATTTTCTACAACAACAAAGCCAAGGAACCTTATTTAATAAAGAAGACCATGGATATTAATCTCACTGATATTTCCTTACTAGACTATTGTAGAGTACATGCCACATCTAGACATGGTGAGATTGACTTCATTGAGTTTTGAAAAGATAATGAAGCTTTCCAAGAAGAACTTGACACATTTGAAGTAGTCTCAAACAAGGATACTACTACAAGTCTTTTTAGGTCTAAGTCATCTAACCAAGTACACATGGTAGAGACATTTTAATTCCCTTTCCTGGAAGATAATGAACCTGAGAATATTCCTAAAGAGATCCAGGCATTCCAATAATTATTGAAGACATACCCTCTAATAAATAGAGAAAAAAACAACCATTTACTAATTCAACTCCCCCTAACAATTATAGGATACCTCCAGACACCACATCAAGGAATGATCCTAAACCACCTAAGGGAAGTTCTTCCAAAACTACTACTAAACCTTCATGCAAAATTGGTTATAACATTATAGAAGATATGAACAAGATCAAAAACACCATCACTTTACATGAACTAACATATATTATATAACAAAGGGACTTACTCTTGGAATCATTATCCAAGAAACCTGGGAAACCTCTAAAGAGTGATAGTGTAAGTGTGACTATGCAAGTAATCAAATCAGAGTCTCCACACTTATTATTCATAGTTATGATGTTTGGGAAGAATGTCCATAATTTCCTTTTATATTCTAGACCCTCAACCAACATCATGCTTGTAGGAATATGTGAATAACTTGGGTTGTCCGCAATCAAGTCTGATAGGGTGGTCACATAATTGGAAAAGTCAAGACTCAAAGTCATTACAAAGTTATTGAATACACATATGTAGTTGTATAATGAACCAAGGGTTCATTAATTCATTGACATGAAAGTGGTAAATATTCCCAGTGCTTATGGGTTGATCCTTAGTAGAGAATAGACTAAGGCCTTAAATGGATACATGTCTACTAATTTCTCATAGCTCTAGTTACCTTGGAAGGGTGTGCCAAATTAGATAAAGGTAGAAATGGAGCCCAAAATTAGACACATGATAATAGAATACAATTATATCGATGAAAAGGTGAACTTCCTAGATTTTGATTTGGGAATCTTCACTTTGGAAGATACAAAAGAACCTAGTTCCAAGAACCCTCCTCCAATGTCTAGCTTATGGAGACTATATGTCAATGGTGTTAAATGTAAGTTAGGGTCAAGAGATAGTATTGTATTGATAGACCTTATAGAAAATCAATAGAATGTATATTATAGGTTAAAATTCCCATGAACTAACAATTTGGCTAAATATGAAGCTCTCATCCTAAGATTGTAACTTGGTATCAAGAATAAAGTCAAGGAACTCCTTGTCTAAACTTGTGGTCAATCAAGGAAGGAGAAAGTACCAATACAAGCTATATTACCTTAAGAGGTACAAGTTCAGAGTTTGGGACTTGGTGGAATATTTCGATGCTTTCAACATCATGTCCATCCCTAGGGTAGAAAACAAAACTACTAATGAGCTTGCCTCTACTATAGCTAATATCATGCCCAATCATGATTCCCCAAACTTCAGATTTGAGCTAGTACCATGCCCCTCAGTCTCAAATAATGTGAGTCATTTTTAGGTCTTCAATGATGATCAACAAATTCTATATTTATTAACTAATTTTGGGGCCTTTAAATCTCAGATCATTGATGAAGTTGATGAAAGTTCTTATAAAAGGGAGCTTAATGATAAAATCATCCAACTGAATGACAATAAGATACCTAAAGTAATGATATCATTGGAAAGGATGTTTGATCATGACAAGATATTTAAAACACCAAAGGTACCTAAGGTAAGCGGTAAAGACTATCATGTAATAAATCTTGGCCTGCATGATTTCCCCCAACAAGTGAACCTAGGAAAGGTTTGTACTAAGATGGAAAATAGGAAGGCTAGAGAGCTACTTACAAAATATAAAGATGTAATTGCCTGGGCTTATGAAGATATAAAAATATTTGACCCAAGGGCCATTACTCAGACCATACCCCTCAAGGAAAATTTTAAACCTCTTAGGTAGAAGAAAAGACTTGTCAATCCTATCTTGGAGCCCATGATCTTTAAGGAGGTCAAGAAACTACTAGATGCAAGGATTGTGTTTCCTATTAGGCATTCCACTTGGGTTGCCAAGTTGGTCCTAGTCAGAAAGAAGAATGGGGAAATTAGGCTATGCATAGACTTTTGAAATCTAAAAAATCCTCTAAAAAGGATAATTACCCCTTAGATTCTCTAGACTAGGTCAATTAAGTTGTTTCAAGATCCACCATGATGTCCTTTTTGGATGTATTTTCTAGATATAACCAAGTTCTTGTTGACAAGGAAGATAAACTGAAGACACCTTTCACTACTAAATGGGGAACATATGCTTACAAGAGAATGCCCTTTGGACTGATTAATGTAGGGGAAACTTTTTAGAGATCCATGGACCATGCTTTCTAAGGTCTTGTTGGAAAATGCATAATTATATATATGGATGATCTAATAGTGTTTTACTAGAACAAGGAAGATCATTTCATTCATCTACAACAAGTGTTTAAAAGGTGCAGGAGGTATGGCATATCTCTTAACCCAAAGAATAGTATATTTTTTGTAACTGAAGGAAAACTATTGGGGTGTGTCATCACCAAATAAGGGATCTTCATAAATCTTGAGAGAGTGGAAGCCATTTCCAAGATTGAGCTACCTAATAGCTAGAAAGAACTAAAGTCATTCTTTGGCAAGATGAACTTTGTAAGAAATTTCATCTAAAGATTTTATAATATTTTCAAAACCTTAAATGATATTCTTAAGAAGGATGCTAAAATTTCTTAGGATGATGGATTCAAGAAGGCAGTCATTCAAACCCCAATCTTGATAGGTCCTGACTTCTCAAAGAAATTTTACCTATATTCATTTAATTTTGACCACACCATGGCTATACTATTGACTCAAAAGGTTGATGGAAGTGACCACCCTCTAGCATTCATTAGCACCAATTTCAAAAATGAATAAGTAAACTATTCCATGATTGATAAACAAGCCTATGCATTGGTGAAGGAAATAAAAAATATTTAGGCATTACATCCTTAGAAACAAGGTTCATGCCATCTTATTATACCCAACCAAAAATATTATGTTGAGTCAAAATGAACTTGGGGAATGAAGGGGTAAGTGGATGTTAGTATTACAAGAGTTTGATATTAAAATGAAGATTTCCAAGATGGTGAAATGTCAAGGCCTAGTCCAGATTATTACCAATGCTAATCCTAAGGTACATGTCATGAAATTTTATCAACAAATATTTCATCCTAATGATTGGTATGACTCCCTCATCCACTTACTTATTAATGATACTTATCTCCTAAGACTCACCAGAGAATAAAAGAGAGCCTTAAGGCTCAAAGTAGCCAATTAACTCATCAAAGATGGAGTCCTGCATAGGAATAACTTTGAAGGGATCTACTTAAGGTTTGTATCTAAAGAAGAATATTATCAAATCATGTCCACTTTCCATGAATAAATAGGTAAAGGACACCCTTTTAGGAGAACCATAGCCCACAAAATTTTTAGGGTTACGTATTATTGGCCTGCCATTTTTAAAGATGCTCACAAGGATTTGAGGGAGTACCACTCATGCCAAATATTTAGTATGAAAGATCTAAAGACAGATATGCCTTTATAACCAATGATGGTGGACAAAACTTTTGGATAGTGGGGGTTAGACTTTGTTGAGGTAATCAAACCCAATCTTTTGAAGCTCACAAGTATGTCCTGACTACTACAGATTACTACACAAAGTGGACTGAGGTTAGAACCACCAAACAATATAGGATAGAGGAGGTGATCAATTTCTTGGAGGAAAATATTTGCACTAGATTTATAACCTTAGTTTTCTTAGTCTATGATACTAGGTTTGCATTTATTTCAATTGAGATGACTGAATTGGATTATGACCAAAGCATTACACTTCAGTTTTACTCCAATTAATTTCCCTAGGGAAATGGAGTCTTGAAATCCATAAATAAGAATCTAATGAAGGCCATCAAGAATTCTACTATAGCTAAACCTAGAACATGGCATAAACTCCTTAAGTGTGCATTATGGGTAGATATGATCATGATCAAGCAATCAATTAAGGCTTCACCATTTTTTTTGGTGTATGGTCAAGAACCTATCTTTCCCATCACCCTCAAACTACCTATGTTCACATTCATGAAACAATACATGGAGGAAATCCAAGATCTTGCTAATTCTAGGCTATTGGACATCATTTAGATGGAGGATGCCAAAGAAAAGGCATTTGTATACTTTAGTAGGCATCAATCAATTATGAAAAGATAGTTTGATAAGAGGTCAAAGGTGAAGGTATTTAGACAAGGAGACATAATTCTCCTTTAGGACAAGCAATAAGAACCTAAAGGTAAACATGGAAAGTTCACACCCTTATGGATTGGCACATACCAAATTGCCAAAATCCTAGGAAACAAAACCTTCAAGTTAAAGGATCTCTAGGGAGTAGAGTTCACCTTGGCCACCAATGGGAAATATCTCAAGCATTACTTTTTTTTTTCTCCACTAACAGTCTTTATGGAATAAAGCCTATAAGATGGTTAAGGTTAAATTAGGTAGGCTAGATAGTTTCTTTATTTATTTTGCTTGTCTATATTTGTTTGCTTTTGTTTGTTTGCTTTGTGTTATGTGTTTTATTTCTATTTTGGTTGTGCTCTTTTGATTTAGTAAGTATTGTAGATAATCCTAGCTTAGAATTTTCTTATATTGCTTGAAGTTTTAGCCACCTATAAATGTAAATATGAACCTTACATAGGTGAACATAAGGTGGTGAAAAAGCATTATGTTATAGCCTAAGGAATTGGCATAGAATGGTATATAGGTTAGTTATCTCACAAGAACTCAAACCTTATATAAAATCAAATTTTGGTTTTAAGAATAATCATATATATAGGAGGTGAATTTAGTTTGTTAAGGCACATTCATGCTTTCACTTAAAACACATCCTTGTCTGGGATAAAAGTTACAACTATAGGTGATTACCCCAAGAACCAAGCATTTGACCAAATACTTAAAACATGGTTATATTGGCCCCTAACCTTTGCCACAAGACCTAAAAAATTAAAAAATGGGGAACTTATTGTAAAATCAATAAATGTGGAAACAAAGGTGATTTTGGTAATCTCCACCAGGGCTATGGATACTTGGTTGGTAGTGTAACAAGGCCTTCAATGGATCCAAATGTATATTTATCAGGGTTATGGACACTTGGATAACAATAGAGAAATTCCCAAGCCTTTATTGAACTAAAAGAAACTACTCTTAATAAACATCTAAATATGCTTCAAGTCAACATTATGGTTAAAGGTATGAAACCTAGATGTTGTCTTCCAAAGTCCCATGACAAACAGTAAATGGAATCAAATCACACACTTCATGTTTATGTTTCAATATTAAAGTTCAAATTTTACACATGAGAGGCTTGTTTTAACCAAGAATTGACTTGGGTGATGGTGTAGGTCAAGTGAGATGAAGAACTTATATGATAGTCTAAACTAGAATCTTGGGTTGTAACATATTGTTATGTTCCCCTATGATTTACCATTTTTTGGGACTAACATACCCTAATTTTTATACTTGTATAAAATATGGACCCTTTTGAATTTTTAAAAACATCTAAACCTTAGATTAATTTTGGGAAGTTCATTATTTATTAAATTTTTAAGATTGCTTGCTTGAAAAAGAATGAACCTTTGCATATTTGATTGTGATTGTGATTTATGTGCTAACCCTAATAATGGCTGTATTTGGATGATGAATTATAGTTTACATGAATAAATGGAAGGTTCCTAAGTGAAAAAACCCTATGATTTGAATTCAAAAATGGCAAGATAAACATAATAGAAAATCATATTTCATTATGTGATAAACCCTGAGTCTAATTTTATATTAAGGCTCGATCATGTTTTCAACATGACCAAACCTTAATATAAAATCATACTTAGGACCTTTTTACTTCCCCCTTTGGTTACATAATTTTTAGTCAAAGGGCCCCTTTCATTTATTACCAAGACTTTCACTAATGTTTAGCCTTGGCTTCAATATTAAAATGCCTTTTGTGTTTATTAACACAAACAACATCTTAAGATTGAAACCTTAGGCTAAACCATTATGGTTTATGGGTCCTAACTTAAATTTTCATGCACTTCCATATATCCAATGACTCTCACTTCCCTGAAGATCTGATCTAACAACATGAAATCACCTAGGAGGAACTACGTACCAACTTCAAGCTTTATTAAAAAAAAGTTATTACATGATTTAATTTGACAGTTTCGCTCCCATCATTTGATGCCCATGAGGACGTCTTTGACATTAGTGAGACCATCAAGTTAAACCTTAATAAAAATTTCTTATGGGATTTAATTTGATAGTCTCACTCCCATTATTTGATGCCCATGATGATGTCTTTAACGTTATCGAGACCGTCAAGTTAAACCTCATCCAAACTTTTACCTAAGTCCAAAAGGGGACCACATTAATGTTTCAACCTTAAGCTTAACATAATATACCTTAGCTTTAAGTTCATCATATTTATCTATACAATATAATTAGGTCTATTCATTTAAATTAAGCCTATATATAACCTATCATATTGACTTAAAGTTCATGCACTTTTGTATATCTAATGATCCATGATTATTTAGAGGTCTTGATCTAACATCACAAAGACAAAAGGCTCCCTAGAGTTCCAAGCCAATCAGCTTTGACCTCTCAACTCACAATCAAAGGTCCTTACTACATCACCTATCTTAATCCAATGATGTGCATTGAATCTAAAGCCTTAAGATTTCTTGAGAGCGTGAAACATGGCACTTCATCATTTGACCAAAAGAATTTTGTAGGCTTAAAATTGATAGTCTCACTGACATCATTTAACTTCCATGAGGATGTATTTGACATTATTGAGGCCATCAAATTAAACCTCAGCTAATTCTTTTTGCCTAAGCAAAGGGGGCATTTTTAAAATACATTTCAAAAGAATCCTTAACAGATTAACATAGAAAACAAAGCATAAAAGGCTTTAACCTAATTTTATTAATGTTATTGACATAAATAGACCTTAGGAATATATTTTAAGCTTAAGTTTTATTAAATTCTTAAGACTAATTAAACTATGTACATCTTATAGTATATAATGAATTGTGCTTGATTAGAGATTTAATCTAATGATGTGAGATGAAAAGTGATATTTGAAAACTAATGGCTAGTTTTTAAAATAATCATCATGAGAATACCACAAAATAAGCTTAGAAAGCCCACGTAGGTGCCATGTAACCACTAAATGATAAATCTAAATATTTGGCATGCTAAAAAAACATAATTCACATAAGTGAAGCCATCCATCAAATCTAAGGCATGAATGAATTTATGAAATATGCCACCTTTCACCATTAAATATCCAAGAATCCCTAGCAAAAACAACATAAAACCCTAATTCTTGACAGTTTGAGATTCAATTGTGTTAAGAAATCTCAAATTTCATCCTAATCAAAGCAAAGCCACTCATATGCTTAATGTAATTAAGGAATCATGATGACAACTTGACAATAATGGAGAGAAGAGGTAGAAGTGTAATTGACTATAGAAAATAAGGGAAGGCATTTTGGGGACACAAAATTGGACACCGGGGCACTCAACAATAAAATGAAGAACTAGTCTAAAATATTCTTTGTTGTCAAGGAGTTACAACCTATTATTTCTAGAAAATAAAGGATTGTAGTAACCAAGAGGAAATTTAATGACTTGGTTGTAATTTAGATGTTTGGTCTTCACTGTGCAACTACAAAACTAAAGGTACTCCATTGCTTAGATATCCTTGCACCTATGTTTATAGATTGTAGAATTGATGGTGATAAGATAGTTAGGGAAGAGGTGTCAAAAGTGATAGAATACATTTCTCTTGTAGCTTTTTAATGCTATTATAAACTCCATAAAATTTAGATAGACCTCCCCACCATCAAAGAGTGGAAAACCAAGCATAATTTGGACATTATTCTAAGACCCTGGTTAAACCAAGGAACCCATATATCTAGGAACCATGATGGGAAGATCTCCATTATGAAAATTAGGGAGGGTACTAGGATCATAATGACCCTATTAAATAGAGATTTTAGGGTAGCCACAATAACCTATGTTGACCCCAGATGGTTTTCCTACATGTATTTCATGGTGGAAGAGAATCTAACTCCACCTATTAGAGATCTGATTAACATCCACTTGGGGAGACAATTCTATGGCATAAGAAAGAAACTAGCCAATAATTCACCATGATTTCCTATATATTGGACTCATTAATGACCTCCACTCATATTCTTGGTATCAATAATTGGTTCTCTCATAGCAAGATTACCATATCTCATCATTATTCAAAGCTACATATCTTTAAATATAGGGACCACATGCAATTCCTTTGTGATTGAATATATCTTACTTTGGTTAAGACCATCATAGGGAACCCCATTCCAAAAGTTCACCACCTCATCAATAAATATGTAGAGCCCATGTGAGACATGGTATTATCTAGATTACACCATCATCAGGATGGAAGGAATCATGACTCAACCATTTAGATTGCCACTTTATGTCCCTATCAGATTAGTTGAATAGGAAATTTCTTCCCAACTCCTCTAAGGGATTGATAATGTATGTAGATAAAAGAGGATAGGCCTATTTCTCCCTTTCCCATTATTAATTAGAATAACCATGATCCATGGCTAGAAATAATTAGAAGTTATGTCTAGACATAGGGATTCCTTCTATTTTCAAAAGGATGACCTCAAATGATGGGACCCAAATAACAAGGTTGTCCCCCATCTACATTCCAAGCAGCTGACAAAGGTAGACTATGAACATAGGGTTGGACTTTATGACCATCTCTAAACTAAGTTTTTAAACTTTGAGGAAGTGCTAATCAGGTGTAGGCAACATGGCTTAAAACTTGAGCATAGGTTGCAAAGAGAAGAGGCCACTAGAGAAATATATAAAATGAACCCATTTTAATATCATCTATTTCCTTCGACCTCAGGTGCACCTCTAAAATAACCACAATAATAAGTCCCCCAAATTTAAAGACCTAATGAGAGGAAATTAGAAGAAAGACTAGGGGAAGGTCCTTCATCATTAGTTCCACCCTCAATACCACCTTCTCTAGTAGATCACATTGATATGGTTGCCCTAGAACCATATGAAATAGTTAAAGAATTATTCAATGAACTTGTAGAAACATATGGGTCAGATCAGGAGGATGAGAAAACTAAGGAAGCTCAAGCTAAATTGGCACAAGTTGAATAACCATAGACAAGTGAGATGGAAAAATGGAAAGAAATATCTTTGGATATGTCCATGTCTCATAGGTAAAAAGAGAAGTAGGGATGGCCCTTGTTCTCAAGTCTTCCAAAAGGCCAAAGGTGACATAGAACCATTCAACCAGTGTAGTTAACTTATTTAGTTATGAGTTCCCCATACATATAGTTATTATCCCAAATTGGTTCATATATGGAAAGCTCCAAAAGGTTCCATACCAATCCCATTCATGGGAAATTACTAGTACTACAAGTGTTAGTACCCATGATGCTATCAAACCCTAGATCAGAGAGCTCATGAAAGAGAAAGAAAAGAGGAGAATTGTCAAAGATACAAGGGAAAGTAGTATAAAAATGAATGATCCAAAAGCATCAAGTAGAGAAAGGATTAAAATCTTAGAGGTTACCAAATTCTCTAAACCAATAGCTACTTTGAAATACAATCTAGAGATAACTAGATTTAAGAAGGTAACAACAAAGAAAGCCACCATAGGCATTGAGGAGGTCACCTTCCAAAGAGTTGAGGCTTTTGTGGGTTTAACTCTTATGCAAGGGAAAGTAATAGGGGAACACACCATCCATTAGGAAGACATATCAAGTTTGGTTATGGCCCAATCAATAATGACCTTGGCTAGGGTCCAGGGAATGAACAAAGAATCATCAACCTTGAAAGGGAGAACTATGATTTGGAAGCATAGGCTGCATTCTTAGCCCCTAAGGACATATTGAAGATGTTAAATAAGTCTATTATTGACATATTTTAAGGCTTGAAGAACATAAATCTCAGCTTAAGTGCATTAATCCATCAAGCTAAGATGGCACAAGACTTAATCACCCAATGGTAGGGCTCCCAAGCCTAGGTAGCTGAATTGATTAAGTTACATATAATGAAATAGGCCCTGGACTTCAAAATCATCAAACTCAAACATATATACATCCTTCAAGGAATCATAGTGGATAAGCTATAGGATTTAAGAATATGGTGCAATAATGTTAATTAATTCATAAAGGAAGACAAAGACCTAATAAGTAGGATGGAAAAGCTCTTAGGGACTCTGTTGACCAATCCTTCTCAACCCACTACCATGGGCCTGATAGATGATGAAGAGTTCAAGCAAAGGGTTAATGTCTTCATCCAAAACATTAAGGAGAATCAAGGCTAGTCTATCAAAGACATTCAAAATATCCTTGACTTCATCTTTACCTTTAGAAGGTCAGATTTTAGAGGCATAATTCATCATAGAACTCACGGAAAAAAGTGACAAAGAATTCAACATAGCAACAAATCAAAAAGAGGATTGTTTGATAAAGCCTGTAGTGGATTTTGAGCTAATCAAAGAACAATATACCAAGGTGAAGGACTTCCTCAAATAGGGATGATCAAGGGACCCACCACAAATTTAATGGAAAAGAATATTCTTTTGTAAAATATATATGATAGTTTGTTAGCATATATTAGTTTTATTTGTCAATTTTGATGTAGAAGGTCATGTGAATTGTAACCTTTATATGAAGGATAGTTTTCCTTATCATACATATGGGTGTTTCATGAATCTAGCTAATATACCACCCATGTTCTCTATAAATAGGTAGGCATTACCATTTTGTAAGAGGAGAGACTTTGAGCAATTTAATACAAGAAATAATTTTAATACAACTAAATAATTCTAAATGGATTGTCTAAATATTGTGTTAAAAAACTATTGTTATCTCTCAATTGCATATTAATGTCTTAGATTTGAATGGTTCTTTATATTTTGAGACACATTTTATGTCATAAGGTTGTTAATTATTGCTACACTAAATTAGTTGAAAGATCTTAGGTTTAATTTGTTTTATTTTTCTCTAGATTTGGATGTACTTATGCTAATGATGTTATAGTAGCAAAACTCTTAAAGTAAAACTAGTTCTTACTTGTGATCTTCATAATTCCTTTGAATCTTACCTAGTTTATGGTGAAATTTGTGTTTAAAATATTTTTCATCATAAATTGGTTCATGTTTTCTCAAACTAATAAGAACTTTTTCATAATATTTGGGATAGAAGATTGTAATCAAATCTTATTTTCTACTTTACCCTCTCTTTTTTCCTATTTTTAATCAAAGTTAACTTTAGGTTAAGATCATTATTAATATCCACTTAGATTAGTTTGGGTATCATAAATATCATAATGTTTTAAGAACAAGACCTTGGTAGCTCATAACCATGAAATTAAATAAATATTATGGATAGCTCTCACACTCTACTTCTATTCCACCATAGACATCCAAAATTTGTCACAAACCGCAACTCATGTCTTGGATCCTACAATGAGGATTGTTCATCAAAATTAAGATAACCTGTGAGACAATTAGAATAATAAACACAATACTTTACTTAGCTAGGGTTAATCCTAAGCCTCCAAAATAATTTTAAAGAAAAAGGATCCAATACAGGCTCAAAACTAGTTCCCTCCAATCATTTAGCTTATTTGGACATAGTGAGATCCCTTGAAGTTTGTAGGTGGCATGGCCATGAGAGAGATAATCAAGGTTTAAAATTTTGGCCAAAAAAAGTAGTCTTAGATGGATTCCAAATATATCAAGTGGTTCTCAATTTTGTCCTCTCTCCTTCATGAACCATCCCTTTAAATTCAAGGCACTCACTATGTCTCTTTCATCCAAGTAGGTAGTCAATTTTCTGAGTTTTCTCTTCATTTGGGCATCATACAAGAAAAATTAAAGTTTGTGGATTTTATCATGAGCATGATCTACCTTTACATGTAATTATTAAATTAATTTCCACATGTTTAATATTCATATAAATCTCAAGAAGGCATAATATTGCAAATCTACAATCTTCAAGCATATAAAGAGAGTTGTATGGTTCAAGAGAGAAATATTTTCAAGAATTGTTGGATTCTTGTTTGCATGGGTATCCCTCATGTTATTATGTTTCTCAATAAATGTTTCTTAATATTTTTTCCCAAATATCCATGTAAAATAATCCATCAATGGGTTCTCACCACCTTCATATTCCCAATTTAGCATTTTTTATGGTTTGTTAACATTTGTCAAGGATCTTAGCATACTCATAGGTTTCATTTTATAGCCATATACCTCCTTCAAAGGATTCAAAATTATTAAATCTCTTTTAATAGGTGTTAATTCTTGCTTAATATATTCAATATGGTCTTGAGATACTACTTTCATGCTCTTAATCACCTCCATCTTGTTGCATTCATCTACACAGTCTTTCACTACCATTTCTCAATGTAATAAGGCTCCATTTTCACCTCCATTCAATGTTCCCATCATCCTTCATCCATCATATCAATTTAATTCAAATCCATCTCATGGATCTAGTATCATAAGGAGTTAAAAGGGGTAGAGACTATCATGGATATGAAGAAGTATATGCAAGCTCTGAGTCCATGCTAAACTAAGATAGAATAATCACTTATAGAAAATTAGAAGCAAAATTAAGAGTTTCTCATGGATATACAATGGAAAGAGGGTGTGAAAGATATATACTTAATGGTATTTGTTCAAACCTTCCCCTTAAGTTGTAATGGATGAGGGAAAAGTTCACTAAGACTGATTTTGGTGACCTCCTTAAGGCCTAATTTCATCTTAGTCTATACAAAGGGACCTTACACAGTCACCTATAGTTGTCAAGAAAGTACACAGTCATTTTCAATGTTAGGTCATGGCATAAATGTATGAGTGAAATTTGGAAAGGAGTGAAGGGTTATTGATATATGTTATGACTCCATTCATGACTCAACCTAAGGAGGTAGTCATAATATTGTAGTTAAGTATTTCATAATACACTTAAAATCTTGTATTCAAGTCAAAACCTATAGTAGAAAATTATCACAATAATATTAAGGCATATCTAAGTTCTTGGGCACTAGTTGGACCAGACAAATAAATTATTAGTATGAGGTTGATAACTTTATTGAGTTGGATTAAGTAAAATATAGTCAATAAGGTCTTGAGTATTTCAATAAAAAATTTAAGGTAAACCTACAATCAATACTTTCAAGGACACAATCATAAGCCCAGGGAGTGGGCAAAGCTATGAGAGAGATTTATAGTAAAGTTGACCTTAAAGTAAGGTTGTTAAGACTAATAAACATCATGTCATGAATGTATGAGGATTTTTGGAAATCATTTGACATTTTAAAACTCTCTAAGCATCTTAAAACCATATCAAAATCTGTATAAGGGCTTGAGATGATGCACACTCAAGTATATAATGAGAGAGAAGTTTGTTTTCAAGAAAGTAGAGTGATGATATAGAGAATAAAATATGATAAAGAGATGGATATAAGTTTTGTATCAAGGGAATAAAATAAATGATAACTAAACTCATTTCAAGATACATTCCCAAGAGCATCATCACCTACAATTGGATCAAAACTCTTAAAACATACACATATTATGTCAAACTAAGACAGTGAGGTGTTATCATGTTATTTTAGTTAATAAGGTTTCTACCATGTTTGGATAATATATTGGAAAGGTTTAAAAGGTTATATCAAACTATTAACTTTAAAGTATATAAATACTCAATCATTTACCTTGTAAGTGTATACCTACAACCTTATCATAGAACACAAGCCTATTTCCAAAAGTTTGTAAGGAGGGTGAAGTAAAGTCTATGATAAGAGTATCATGATCATGAAATATTCATAAGAGAAATAAATATTTTAATGAGATAAAATTATGAATATGTGATCTCTAAATAAATCTACATTCAAGGTCAAATAGTGAAGAATACCCACCTACAACCATACTAGATGGTAAATGGCATCGATACACTCATATGCCCTAAAGATGTAGTTAAAGATACTTTTCATTAAAGGATAAAATTTTGAGATTATTATATAATAAAATATAAAAATGACATCTCCAAACCTTTATCAAAACCACTAAATTACTACCAACCATAAAAGTACATAAGCTTGTATGGACTAGGATTGTGTGAAGCCTGAAAACAATGCAAGAAGAGTCAATATACTAGAGATATGGTTGTTGAGGAGGTTTAAAGTGAATTAATGGATTTTAAAATAACAAAGAGATGGTTAAATAATTACCAAACATTTCTAATCCTCATAAAATCACCTACAACAGTGATAATATATAGTTACAATGAGATTTCTTGAGGAGATAAGGTGTGATATAGGTTGCATAGGTCTGTAAAGTGATCAATGAAGGATAAATATGATTCAAGAAGGTTATATTATATTTTTAAAATAAATTATAACACTCTTAGGCTCTAATAAAATATCATTAAATAAGTTATACTCAGTCATAGGTCTGATGAGACACAAAAACATAAGCAACCTACTAGTCAATTTTGGTAAAATGCATCTACATGCTTTTATATGAAAAATCCAAGTATGAAACTTGGTGAAGTTTGTAATTATGAGATTTTATACCTACATATAATATTGTTGAGGTCATGATGAGATTGTAAGTATCCACTATTTTAACACAGTCAACCACATGTCTATTGACAATCAAATAAGGAGTTAGGAAAATTTGCTAGACTGTTATAAGGTTTGAAAAAAGGTTTAAACCTCATGAAAGGTTTTATTATGTAGAATAAGGTAATTTTAAATATTTAAAAACCTATTTAGAGTGATAAAATTCCAAATTCCATGAAAACCATTCCCTTAAGGGCTAAAATAAGTAGGCAGACTCAAAACCCTTAAGAGACATAATCACCATTTTGCACTCTTCATGGGATTTTTATTTATTTGATGAGAATTAGGATAGTGTGGATGATAATTTAAAATTTTATGGAGGTTTTTAGTGGAGATAATGAAAAAATATTATCTTTGTCTACCCCTCAATCTTCTTTCTTATAACACATACTCCTTCACAACTACTCGAATCATAACTTCACCATATAGAAATATTTGCATAAAATTTTCATGGGATATTGTGAATATCATGGTTGATGAGGGGGTAAATGTAATACATATTCAAGGAAATTGGTTTCCCATCAGGGTTCCATATGCTATGAACAACCATGAAGAAGTTATGGACACATAAAACTCTTGTAAAACCCTGATAACTACTTGATGGAGAAAAGAAGCCAAATTATGCATCTAGATGATGGGTTTGATCTATGGAATAAAATTTAAGGTATTATAAATTCCACTAATCACATCCATGACCTATTGGTTGACACGTACAATACTCATATTGTATGGACTAGGTCAAATAAGGTTTTTTAAAACTTGTAATCAAGAAAAGAAATGGTAAATGCACATTAAATGAATTTGAAAAGAAATATGGGGTCCAAATATTACTAAATAACATTTATAAATTAATATATAGGGGTATTTTAGGGAGCTTCCATAGGTAAATAGGTTTTCAAGTTAAAGCAAGGAGTTATTTGCATGTAGGTTGAGAGTAAATGATTTGATTGAGCCCATACCATGATTTAAAAGAATACTATATAGGTTATTAATGTGTTACACCCTATATAAGATCCTTTAAAACTCATTATAAATTAAAAATACTAAACTAATATGCATACACCTATGCCCAACTCTTGACATTACTAGATAAGGCCATTAAGAAGGGGTAGGATGAGCCAAAGCAGGGTCACGAGGGAACTTCAAATCACCATAAACATCAAAATAAGGTCATAAGATGTATGTATGCCAATACTGAGCCATAAGATAAGCATTAAAGTGATAATCTTGGATAAAGAACACCAGACACTACCCATAAATCTTGTTTTCCACTTTGAGAGGTAACTTCACATGCTCACCATGATACACACTTTTATATTGGAAGTAGAATATTTTAAGGGAGTTAGATGACATAATACACTAATGTTTTATGGTATTGGTTTAGGAATTCAAGGACCAAGATTTGTGAATCATAATTAAGAACCTAGAGCACTCTAAAACCCTTATAAAACCCTACTACATACATGTTTGTGAAGAATTGGATAACTATGCATCCAAACTCATTAAAACCTTCTGATTACCACCTAAATAATCAAGTAAACTTTGATATCTTCATGTCCATGACCATTTATTGTATATATGTTGTATGAACATGGTATAAAACAAAATTTTTACAAAAAAAGTGTTAGTGTAGGCATTTTCCTATAGACACCTAAATTTAGCCACCAATGACCTCCAATCAAGCTTTTAGCCAATTTCCACCCAAAATGCATAATTTGGATTAAAAACACTAAAACATGATAAATTATGTGTAACTGACATATTTAAGAGCTGATTTAGCTAAAGGATCATTAAATGGGGTAATGCAATTTATGGGCTAGCTAACTTTGATCATATCATTTCGATTCAAAATGTCAATTTTACACTTGGGTGCTCTGGATTGCTCTTTCCTATCAAATATATTGCACAAGACATATGCCTTTGTTAGTTTTTGTTAATAACATCCTAAATGGGATAAAAAATACAGTTTATCTAACATTGACTTCCAATTCTAATCCATTTGAATTATGGACCAATAACAAGGCATTATGATCAATTTGAGTAATTTGTGCACAAAGTGCTTAAACATGATTAAGAGCTAATTAATCCAAATCAAGGCCTAATTAATAGTTCCATGGAAAAATTTTGAAAACTTGTTTTTAGAAATGAATATTAAATATTTTCATCATCAAGTGACCTCATTTCTTGGGAAGACATCCCTAGATAAATGCCACAAATATCAGGATTCATGCCTCACATGCCTCATTGAAGCCCTCCATGCCTCTTATTTGCTCCTCTATCCCAAATATTGATGACCCTATTTATCAATTTTAATTTCAAAAATTTTATTAATCCTTAGCCACACATCTCAATATTGATATGGATGATTTAGGTTGATTCTACTCAATCTCAAAAATCTATAAATAGAGAGGCCATGAACATCATTTGTAAGCTATTTTGGTGCAAAGTTATAATGCACAAATGATTCCAAAATCCATTTTAATTAGTGTTACCATGCCAAACTGATTCCAATCCAAGACAAAGGTGCCAAGGAGAGATGGAGGTATCCAAGCTTCCATTGTCAAGGACTTCATGAGCATAAAGACGAGCAAGCCACTACTACAAAGGCATTTGGAACATCTAAGGAAGGTGAAGGAATTCTTGTTTTTTTAATTTAATTTTTAGTTATGTTTGTAATTTTTTTATTACTAAACTCACCCTATTAACTAGGCATGAATATTTTATATTAGTTTGTTTTTGATTTGGTTTCATTCACTAGCACCATACTAATCTCCTCTTATTAGTCAAATTCCTAGTTCACATAATGGCACACCCGGTGGGACCAAATGCATCCCATATATTAAGAATGTCATTTTTAAACTTTAAAATATTCATTTGGATCATTAAAACTCTTTCAATTTGATTTTTAAAATTTTTTTTTCCATTTTTCTTTGTCACAAGTTTACACAGTAACCATCATCAGTTAATAAAATTGTCATTGGTTGGCATAGCTATCATTGATTACTATTGGTATAACCATTTTTAGTTAGATAAAAATCATCAATTAGTACGTGTAACCATCATTTGTTATAGAACCAATGTTGGTAACTATGTTTTTCTTAAAAACACAAACCTTAGAGCTAATAGGCCCTTTTAAAATGCTTGGTTTGGGGTCATATAGACTCCATTTTGGATGTTTTTTTTTAAATCATGTCTTTTCTCCTAAGTTTTTAGAATTTGACATTAGTTTAGCTTAAAGTTTCAAATTTTTTTCACAAAATTTTTAAAATCTATTTAAAATGTTCTAATCTAACATATTTACTTTTGGGGTGTGCCTTAAGGGTAGACAAGTAACCAACAGACTTGGAACTTGTTCAAACATGATATTAAGACATCTTTTGCATGATTTTAAAATGAATTAAGAATATTGTTTTTGGTGCTTAATGAAACATTTATGTGCTTAAGTGTATATTTTCATAAGTTAGGCTTTTAAATTTCACAATCTTAAGACCAAGGGGTCAAATGAACACCACCAAATCTTTCATTTGGGCTTAAAATTGAACACACTTGTCATTTTTATATTCAATAGTTGTTTGATATAATTTTTTTTAGAAAAGAGAGGGGTGTTGCATGTATTATCTTCTATTTTTCCCCTTTAGGGAACCATTAGAATCAAAAGTGTCATTCATATTACAAAAATCCTAGTCCAAAGCTTAGAAATAATATTGTCTAAAGCACTCCCTACAAACTCGTCAAAGTTTGGATGACCTTGAAAATGACCCTAAAGTCTTTCTATTTTATTCTTTCTTTCATTTCATTGTAAACTTGGATTGCAAGGGGGATGTCATTACCTCTTACAAGTTCTTTTGGGAAGCTTTGACCCAGGTTTTCATCTCCCAGCATTGACTTTATCCACTCCTTCTGAGTTGCACATGAGATATATCTACATTTGGACATCACACTACACTAAGTGAATAGTAGGATGTATTGGTTGTAAGAAGGACTAGAGATTTTTACAACCAGCTAATGCTACAGTCACACAATTTATATGCTTATCTTTTGCATCATTTGACGTGAAAGTCATTATGTAATTGATTCCCCTAGAAACATTTGAAATATTTCTAGTTTAGTCAACCACATAGATTCATTCCCTTGCTAAGATTTGGATGATTATACATAGTGTATTTTGGTAATTTTTTCTTGTTATGTTTTGAGACTAAAACTTGTTTCTTTATTCATAAGCCATGCCAAAACAATGTATTTGAGTTGAGGAGGGTAGTTTTATTCTACCCAAAAGATGTTAAATACCGTTTTGCCTTTGAGTCTTTTGAAGCATAACATAGATCACATCATTCAAGAATGCTTACACTATTAGGCTACTCAATTTGTTTCAAGACTAGTTTACCTTTTATCAAAAACCATTGTTTCAAACCATTTTATGTATACCATTTGGACCTTTATCTTATGCCATCATGTTATCCAATCTTGTCTAGCTTGTTTAGTCAAATCATAGTTTTGAAAGTTGAGTCTTCAATTAACCTTGTTATGTTTAGATCTAAACATTGATTGATATCTATTTAAGCCTCAATTCATGGGGTTGATATACAAATCTTTCTCTTTTAGGTTGTATAACTTTGGTTAATTGATTACCCAAATTTGAAAAATATTGATGGTTTGTTTGTTTAAATTCCTATCATTATAATTATTTATGCCTTTATTTGGGAAAACATAGTATTTCTTCAAAGATCCTTTTCTCTTATGACTTATGCCAATTGATCATGTTTATGTTTGATTTAGTGTGTTGGGTTTATGTCAAAGTTGTTTTCAAACTTGTTAGATTAAATCAAATCACATGATAGATTTGTTTCAAGTCTGGATTTTTATTCCATTTTGCCAAAAGTCATAGCATGCCTATTTTTTTAAGCCTATCTTTTAACTCTACATTTGGACAAAAGACTTAGTAACTCAACTTTTCCCTTTCCTAGTTTAGACCTTGTTTGGAACACTTTGACATACCAATTTTTATTTAGATGCTTAAACATTTTTACATATGAAATTAGACATTTGATGTTAGACTATTTTATGCCAAGTCTTATCAAAAATCATTTTGGAGATACATATCCACTTTCAGAACATATTAGAGTTACAACTCCACCCCTTTGACCAAGTTAGACCAAGTTTGAACCATTTATCCTTTGGATAGTTTTTTTATAATTTGTAGAACTTTAAGCCTTTTTATTTTAGAGATTTCATCATTTACATGGATATGTCTAGCTACACTTATGGTGAAGTCATGTACAATATAACTTATGATAGAATGGCTGCACAAAATCCCACTAGGACCCCTATAGAAAAATATTTTCTATAGATTTTTATTATTCTCCCTATAATACTCCATATGGAGAACATAGTCAAAATCCAAAAAATCCAAATCTAGACCTTGATTGGTATGAAGAGGCTTGTGAGGAGGAATTTTAATTCCCATCTATATATAATGTTGTTTTGGATATAGATCCATACCATTTTTACAATAATCAATACATGGAACATAGTCAAGAACCAGCTTATGAGCCAACTCACCACTATGATGATATGGTTTATGAGGAAGACTCGGATGCTTTAGCTTGTGAAAGAAATCAAGTTCCATGACATCTTTTTGTTATAAAATAATTGACTAATCTTAACCTTCCTTTGGATTATATGAGCTATCAAGCTCTAAAATATCCAAAGAATACCATTACCATTCCTAGACATAGTCCTTTGGCTTGTGCAAGTAACTAGGATCCACAACACCCTTTCATCATTCTAGGACCTATTATTTTGACATATGTAAGCAACCAATATCCATAATACCCAACCATTCCTATATCAAGACCTCATCCTTTGTCTTGTGCAAGCAATCAAGCTCTACAATGCCCCTTCATCATCCCAGTACCTAGTATTTTAGCTTGTGTAGGCAATCAAGCCCCACAATGCCCTATCATTAACATTTCAAGACTTCATCCTTTGTCTCATGTGAGAAATCATGCTCCCCAAGGCCTTACCATTATACAACCACAATTCATTCCTCATCTAGTACCAATCCCAACCAAACCTCAACTGATCTAATCATTCGAAGACCAAGCTATGTTCAAAACTAGTATTTTCCAACTCATTGGAAACCAAAACCAACCAATCCAAGATGTTTTCATTGAACCAACCACTTTTGATAACTAATCTTATGATTAATCACCTATTAATAATATCTTATTTGTTAAGGAGTCTCACACTGATGATCCAGTCTTTGTTGAGTCACTTTTTAATGATTATTACCACCTTTGGGAAAATCATTACCTTGAATATGTGCCTATTTTTCAAGATCTCCTATTGATAGACCAATATCTAAGGAGTTTTCTCTTGAATTTTTTCCCATCCTAGAGGAGTCCCACTCTGATAAACCAATTTTTGTGGAGCCCATTATGCAATCATAGGCCATTACTTGTCTAAAACCAAATATTCAACAAGACATCATTGTAATAGAGTACCTGTTAGATGAAGAATCATAGTTAGAGTTAGGTTCTATTATTTAACTAACATTATATTTATCATCATAATCTAAATTAACATTAGTATCAAAATCAGATTTAGAGTCCCTTGAGTTAGAATCAGATTCAGAAGAAGAATATGTTCATGACTCTTACAACATTGGTTATGCATGTCTTACAAATCAATTTGAATACATTTATGATCCTTCTAAGGTTTTTGAGGATGATTAATTAAACATAGAAAAAAATTATCCTAGTATCTTCTATGAGGATTATGTGGCCTCTCCCCATTCCATTACCATTCCACATGCCATTACCATCAACCAAAATAGCCATATCATTGACATTCCATCTCCTGCAAGTGTTGATTGGGATCGATAGAATCATACTTTATTAAACTATATCCATGGAGATAGAGTAGTTGATGAAGAGAAAGGATTCCAATACAATATTTGTATATCAAAATAACACTCTCTTAGTGAAACATTTTTAGAGGTGTTAGGGGACAATCAAATTCAGATCTCAACATATTCTAGTGAAAGTTTTTCAAAATTGCTAGAAGATAATCAAAGTCAAAAGTCAACATTCCTTAGTGAAACCTTATCAAAGGTTCTATGAGACAATCAATACAACTTCATTGGTGAAAACCTCTTTGAGGCACCAATAGCTGAGCACAAAAGTTATTCACTACTTGATGAAGATAAAATCAAAGATCAAATCAAAATAGCCTAATCAAATGGTAGCTACTCTCAAGATAAAACAATAGAAAAATATGGTGGTCTTATCAATATAAAAATTATTTATCCCTACCATAATAAAATTAATGTAAAATCTGACATTAACAACATTACATGTGATTGAAAGTCCTAGTCTTCATTTGTTTCCCCACCATTCTACATTCCATTATAATCAACCATTCCATTTTATAATCAAACCTACCATCCATTGTTTTTCCTTATTTACCATCTCTGGTCATACTTTCCTTTGTATATGCTATAAAGATACCTTGTATTGACATTTTAAGGAATCAAAATCAATGACCAATGAAGATCACAAAAACATTCTTAACAACCCAATCTATAGGTAGTTCTTGACAAAGTAGCTATTTAGATGAGGTGTGGGCTAGTAATTAGCATGATCAAGTATTATATTTGTATCATTTATTGACTAATATGTGCATCTCCCCATCATTAGGAACAATAGAATCAAAAACCACTCCCAGGCCAAAAACATGTACCATACCATTTCATTGCCATGCCATTGCCATTGTTACATATCTATTTGCCATTGTCACATATTCCTATTATTCACCCTATCAATTGGGGGAAAACCTCTTACCATTTTATCCATCCTATCATTCCATTTCTATCTAGACCAAAGCCTATTTTTACTCATCCTACCCAATCCTATTTTGATTTTGGTTACATTGGTTCTTCCTACACTTTTTGTGAGAGGATTCCAATCATGTTTTAATAATCAAACTGATTTGTTTTTACAATGACATTCTATGAAATTAGTATGACAGTTGTATTGTTAAGTTATATTTCATCTTATCAAGTTTGTTTATGTGATCCTGATTATAACTACCTATGGGCAAATCAGTGTCTCACCAGTCTTATTACTAATTATAACCACCTATGGGAAAATTAGTGTCTCACCAGTCTTGTTACTAATTATAACCACTTATGGGCAAATTAGTATCATTAACCTATGTCATTGTATCCTATTTATAACCACCTATGGTAAAATTAGGGGAAACATTTATTTATCATGCATTTTTGCATCACCTTACCATTAATATTTTCATTTGACTGGCCATTTGCTAGATTTGAGAACTTGTTGGGACCTAGTTGGTTTTTCCCTACCTTTTATGTGGATGGAATTACTATGAATTGAGGTCATTTTAGGACTATGTGGGTCATGATAAATTCATTTTAAGGTCACCTCAGTCCTCCTTTTTATACACACTCACCATTTTGTGAGCAACCTATGCCAAATGCTCTCACCATTTTGTGAGTAAGTATCTTGTCATTCTCTAACGAGTTAAGATACCTCAAAATTCTAAAAACATTCATAACATTTAAAAAATTCTAAAAACATTTGTCTTGTATAATCTTAGGTAGTTATCCTCGATCCACCTTATTGGGGCAAAGTCATTGTTAGGATGCTTTATTTTAATTTTTTTTCAAGATTTATTTATTTCAAGTTATTTGTTTGTTTATTTGTTCACTTGTATGTTTTTTTGCTTTCATCACTATTTCCTTGACTTAATCTATATGCATTTATTTGGTGATTCCTCAAGCACATTATTCTTGAGTCCATCCATATTTATAAATCAACATTGTCATCATGGTTTTTATCATTGGTTCATTATTTTCAAGAATTTATTAGATTGAGGGTCATTTCTTATGCATATTTTAGCCATGTCTTCATGGTGTTCTATCATGATGTGTACCATCATATGCTATACAAAAAATTAGCTTCAAGAAGGTCTAAAATAAATGGAGCCATAAAAGTTTATCCTTGGCACCTTGGCAAATCCTTCCATCCCACCTTTGATCAAACTAACCCATTGACCATTCTAGTTTTATTATTGCTAATAAAGATGATCATCTTCTCGTTGGTAGGTCTAACTGAATTAATTATATTAATCAATATTATTATTCTATTCATCTATTTCATCACTTTGCACCCACTCATTTTTAATCTATATTCTAGGTTATATCCTTGAGTTATGCTTGCTGATCAGCCCTAATTGGGGCAAAATCATCTTTAGCTAATCCAAGTCTACTTAATGATTATAATTGCCTATGGGTAAATCACTATTTTAACTTTTATACCTGATTATAACCACCTTTGGGCCAATCAACATCCTTTTTACATCAATGCATGCAATAATTTTCTTATTTGGATTAATCTCAACTATGGGTTAATTCCACCTTTCTTCTTGTTTCTTTTTGAGGGACCACCCATCAATAAATTTGATGGCCACTCCCTGAATGGGGAATCATCATAGGCTTCACAAACACCATTTAGAGCTTTGTTCTTCAACCATCATCTTCTTTTTGGCATACATGCCTTTTCTCATTATTTGAGAATATATTACTTTGCCTATGGTTTGAAACATCTTCCCAAATAGGGGAAAATTGTAGACACCTAAATATGGCCACCAATGACCTCCAATCAGGAATTTGGCCAATTTCCACCCAAAATGCACTATTTTTCCTAAAAACACTAAAACATGCTAAATAATGTGAAAATGACATATTCAAGTGCCAATTTTGGCTAAAGTATAATTAAATGGGATAATACAATTTATGGGCTAACTAACTTTGATTAGATCATTTTGAGTCAAAATGCCAATTTTGCACTTAGGTGCTATAGATTACTCTTTCCTATCAAATATATTGCATGAGACATGTGCCTTTGTTATTTTATGTTGATAAAATCCTAAATGGGATAACAGATCTAACACATCTGACATTGACTTCCAATTCTAATCCAGTTGAATTTTAAACCAATAATAAGGCATTATGATCAATTTGAGTAATTTGTGCACAAAGTGCTTAAAATTTCTTAAAAGCTAATTTATCCAAATCAAGGCCTAATTAATAATTTCATGGAAACTTGTTAAAATTTTTTTTTTATAAATGAATATTGAATATCTACATCATCAGGTGACCTCATTTCTTGGGAAGACATCCCTAGGCTATAAATGCCACAAATATCAGGATTCATGCCTCCCATGCCTCATCAAATCCCTCCATACCTCTTAATTTTTCCTCTATCCCAAATATTTATGAACCTATTTATCAATTTTAATTTCAAAAATATGATTAATCTTTAGCCACACATCTCAATCTTGAAATTGATAGTTTAGGTTGATTCTGATCAATCTCAAAAATATATATAATAGAGAGGCCATGAACATCATTTCTAAGCTATTTTGGTGCAAATTTATAATGTATAAATGATTACAAAATCCATTTCAATTAGTTTTACCATGCCAAATTGATTCCAAGCCAAGCCAAGCCAAGCTAAAGCCACAAGGTGCCAAGGAGAAGAGGAGATAGCCAAGCCTCCTTTGATGAAGAATTCATTAGCATAAGCCGAGTAAACCACTACAACAAGCATTTTGGAGCATTTAAAGAAAGTAAAAGATGGTTTCTTTTGCATTTTAGTTGTGTGTTTTATGCATGTTTATTAACTAAGCTCTCCCTAGTGTTTAGGCCTAGAAATGTTATGCTAGTTAGTGTGTTTATTTCATATTGTTTTCATCTTGAAACTAACACAATACTAACCATCCTCTCTTGAGTCAAATTCCTAGATCACATTTCCCACCTAGTGGTTATACCTACATGTCTTTTTAGCTTACTTAAGTTAGTTAATTAAGTCATTAAGGTTTATTTACCTTTAAGTGGGCTCTAATTGTGAATTAGGTTTTTACCTTTTTAGTGACCTAATTTCACCCTACATGTAATTTTTTCTTATTATAAGTTGGTTAATGCAAAAATTTCCTTTATGGAATTTTCTTCCTTTTAGAGCTCTCATTCTATCTTTATAAGAATTTGACATTAGTGCATGTTCATTATTTAGAGATCTTGATGAAATTAACAAAAAGTGCACAAGGAGAGGTACAAGGAAATTTAAATAAATTTCAATCATTATTGAGCAAATACTGACACTTGTTCTTCCTCTTAAAATCATTAGATGATTATAAAAATTCTTGTAAGTCCCCTTGGCAACTCATCTAAAATAGCCAATCTATAGTAAATGAAGGACAAGTTGTCATAATTAAAAAGTTTGACTAATTTGTAGGTGTTGCTTTCAAATGAAGACTCACTTCATGATATGAATAATTGTTTCATGTCTTTAATTCACCATATTTTTATGTTTTCGAAGTATTATGTAGGTTTTAAAGGCCATCAAGCACAAATAGTTAGGATACTATGCCTAATTTGGCCTAGTAGACCTATTTACTCAATCAAATAAAGGGAATATGGCATAAAATTATATTTATGAGAGATAATGTGGAGTTATCATGCCATGAAACTGATCCATATCATTCAAAATTTATCCTTGATGTCATACACATGCTTAACTAATCCTTGTGACAAGTTAACTAGTCTTCAAATTATTTAATCATATTCATAACTCATCTCGAGTATCAATGCATGTATTAACTAACCTCAAGTGAAGTTGTCTAATCAAGATATGGTGTAGTATGCCAGAGAAGGAGTTTTAAACAAGTCAAATATTTCCCATTACCCCATTCCAATGCCAAAGATTGTTAGCTAGGAGCATGCAAGACACTAGACACAAAGAGAAGTCTTAATGACTATTTATTGCAAATTATAACTGAAGTTGTATTTGAGTTGATGTTCGGATGTCTTATCATTCTCTCATCTATGTCACATTGTCTTATATTCTTTTCTTTGGCTATATATTTAGGCCTTTTAATCATTTTTTATGATCCCTCAAGCTAGTATACAAAAACTATATTAAAATTGTAATTTACAACTGAAGTGAATAAATAAACTTTGTTGTATATTCATTCATAGTTGTAGTTTGTAATTCTAATTATTTATTTGTAGATAAGTGTGATATTTATCTCCTTTTTTGGTACTTTCTTCACCTAATACTATGTTTTCATCCTCTATAGGTCACTTGAAGTGTTAAAGAATAGAAATTATGTTGAAGAGTGTTAGTATATAATGTCTTTAAATACTTTAATTCCTCTTCCTTCAATTTGTAGATCTATCAAACCTTCATCTAAAACACTCATTTTTTAGGATTTTTCTAAGGAACTATTGTTGAAAAATTATTCCATTTTTATTCACATGTGTGCCCAAGTTCAAGTTTTATAGAGGATCATTCATTATTTAGGTGCATCACCATCAATAACATAGATTAGACCTTTCAATAATGTTCCTTACTCTTTTCATCCCAAAATCAAGTAGGTTTATTAATTGTTCCAAAATTCATATATGTAAAGGAGTTATCCTCACTAACTAGATGTTTGGTATAGTTATAAGTATCCCATAGATTTAGGCCATTCTAATATCTATATAGGTTTGAAGTAGATCTGAGTAGTCTACTTCAATAAGGTATAACTTAGGTTGCTAACAGTTCTAGAATGCCTAGTGGGACTACTTATTCATAGGATTTGATATACACATCTACATATTTGAGTATAGTATCAAGATTCAAAGGTGTCATAGTTATATTTTTAGACATTTCATGCCAAAAATGGTTACAATATATTCTTCAAAAGGGAAAGAGACTAAATTCAATGAGTTATCTTTTCAATCAACAAAGAAAATGAAGGCTTCTCAATCCAATCCAATCCAAATCTTACACCTCCTATTTATCTTATTATTATCCAAATAAATCCTATTCAAATAAATATTATTCAACTAAACATTGTGGTAAATCCTATACTTGAAATGGCCATTTTTAGAAGCTAATCTTTTGTGCCTTTTAATGGTGGCAACCCCATGAACATTAATCAATTTGATGATATTCCAACTACTTCCCTAACTAACCTTCCTTATTTTATAGGAGAAAATGTAATTGATCTTATTGAGCATATTAAAAATATAACCAATCTTTGTTTAGTACATAATGTAAATTAGGAAAATGTGGCTATGAGGTTGTTGTAAAATTCTTTCAAAGGCAATGCACTTCAATGGTACAAAGGGTTAATAGCTTTATCCATTAACACCTGAGATGAGTTTGGAAAAATCTTGTGTAATAATTTTGAGGAAAAAAGTGAGCATCTTTCCTTGGTAGATAATCTTACTACAATCAAGAGGTTTGCTCATGAATTCATGGTGGATTTCAGCTATAATTTTAAGAAAACCTAAAATAATATAATTTTATTGATCAAACCCACTTCTAACTATGCATTTTTTACTATTTGAAATCTCTCAATTCAAATGTGGAGGTTATGATCAAATCTATGGGAATAAACACTTTGACATAGGCTTATGAAGTAGCCATAAGGGCTAAAAATTATCTGATCATGTAGATAAATTATCTCTTAGACCACCTATGCCTTTGTTTCTAGAGATTAATCATCATATGCCTATTATTGCTCCATTATGAGATTCATTTAGTCTTCATCAAATAGAGGGAAATAAAGTTGATAGACTAGGAAAGATAAAGATTCTACTTAAGGCTTAGAATAATCAGTTGGTAGTCATGGAAAGGCAACAAGTTCTACCTTACAGGCCTTACCAACCTCTTAACCAATATTATTAGTAGAATAAGCCTCCCTATCTTCCAATTAAATAAGTACAATGGTTGAATTTATAATCAAGGCTATATAATGCTTAAAATTATAACACTACTAGTAATTCCACATCTTTGGTTCCAACTCAGAGCAATTATGCTCAAGAAGGCCAATGGACTAATTAATGGTATCAATTAAACAACATGGAAATGGCCCAAATTGGTGAGGGTACTCAATAGTATTTTATGCAACAAGTTTCATCTCTTCCACCACATAATGATCAACCACCTTCTCAACATAATGGAGCTTCTCTACCACATCGAGACATTCTTTCTTTCACTCAAGCTAAGGTACTAAATCAGCAAGGAAATGGTACTAACAAACCACCTACTGAAAATACATTTGTTAATTCCTAGGAAGGTGAGAATTCTTTTATCAAGGCCAAAACATGTCCAACATGAATAATTAAATCATATCCCATACAAGGTCCAAGATAAAGATAATTGGTGATTATTTGGATCCTAAAAAGGTAGTTCCTCTTCTTTCTCAACCATCTCAAAAGATCACCACTTAATATGTACCTCAAAAGTCATCAACTCAATAAGTACAAGATGGTAAGGGGAAAATTTTGAAATGTCCTTTAATTCTAGAGTTCACACAACATTTAAGTAGCACTTCTACTCCTAAATTATAGCCTATTATATCCACTTATCCACTTAGTATTGTTGATCAAATTAAGAAGGCTTTTGTCTCTATTTCTATGTGGGGTACATTACTAATTTTAGGTCAAAAGGATCTCTTGCAAGAAGAGATTTCAAAGCTACATGTTTCAGATAAATAGCCAAAAAGAGAAAGTGTTACTCTAATAAATTATAATCAAGTTCTTTATCTTCAATCTCCAAAGGTGACTAAGCCACCTCCCTTCTATCTTTCAGTTATCATAGGAGATTGTCTTATTTATAATTGTATGATTGGTAGTGGGGCTAGTACCTCTATCATGCCTAAATCAATAACTAATAAGCTAGGACTTTAGTATGAGCCTCATGAAAAAGGAGTTTTGAAATTGGATTGGTATCTTACTAAAACCATGGGTGTTACTAGAGATCTTAAGGTCATACTTTTTGTTTATCTTAATTTTACCATTTCACAAGATGTATTAGTTGTTGATTTTCCACCCTACTTTGCCTTATGCTTAGCCAAATATTTCACTACAAAAATAATGGGATATCTTTCTTTTGATTGGTATTACATGGTTTTTAGAACCAGGTATTGAATCAAATTACTATAAGTTTTGATACTATATCCAGATTCTATTTAGAATCTTATATGCATAACTTGTCAAATGTGAATTGCACAATCTTAGAAGAAGATGAACATTTTAGTGATCAAGAACCTTCTAAATCACTTGAATTTATACCAAATATACTCCTTGATGAGTGGGAAGTTGATAATCATGGATATGAACCCTATAAAAGTATTGAATAATTAGGTTTTGGTGTCTACTACATACATGAAGAAGGTGACATTATGCCTAGTCTTACTAGCTCCATGCAAGATCAAGAAGGAATGTGGAATTTATTCTTTGATGGATCTAAATCAAAGAATGGAAGTGGGGTATGTGTAATTATTTTTTATCCTAGAAATCAAATTTATTACTCTTGTGTAAGATTTTAATTCAGTGGTACATCTAATATGATAGAATATGAGGCTCTTATTCATAGTCTACATGGGGAAAGAAAGAGGTGTATTAAACTTCTATAGGTTAAAGGTGACAATGAATTGATAGTGAAGCTGGTAATATTTCTAAGTGTAGTCAATAATCCACTTCTAAAGGACTATAAATGTAGGTTTTGGGAGCTTATGGAATACTTCTAGGGATTTGACATTCACTATATTCTTAGAAGAACCAATCAGCGTGTAGACATGTTAGTTACCATTAGGGCACAATATGATATTATTGATCATCTCAAAGACTATAAAGAGTAGTCATAAATAAAGTTTTTATACAAACATTTAGTTCTCAATAATGAGGTAAGTTGGCAAATTTTTCATAGTGATAAATAGATTATTTGTTTGCTATAAAATGAGGCATAATTTTGCCCAAAGAATCATGATAAGTTGCAATGCCAATATGAAGATCAGATTATTTAATTAAGATAAAATAAGTTACCGAAATTTCTAGTGAATTTATAAATATTATTTAATGAGGATGAACAGATGAGAAAATATAAGGTAAGAATATCTACAAGAAAAGAACATTATGAGCAAATTTCCATAGCTAAAGATAAGCTACTTAAGTTGGGAAAAGTGAATACTATGAATGAGAGAGAAGATTTCATAGCATTTTGTAAGGATTTTATGGATGTTTTTACATGGGAATATCATGATTTAAAAGGTTTTGACCCCAAGCTAGCACATCATACTATAGAGCTTAAATAAGAGGCCAAACCAATGAGACATAAGCAAAGGCCAATCAACCCCAAGGTGGATATCCTTATGAGGAGGGAACTTACAAAGATGATTGAATCCAATATACTATTTCACATCAAACATTATACATGGGTTGAAAATATTTTACTCATGAGGAAAAATAATGGAAAGATAAGGTTGTGTGTAGATTTCAAAGATATAAATAGAGTATCATTGAGAGATCACTACCCTCTTCCCTCTATGGATCAAATTTTTCAAATAATTTCATGTTCATAAAGATTTTCTCTACTTGATGAATATTCAAGTTATAATCAGATATTGGTGAAGGAGCAAGATAAACAAAAAATTACCTTCATAACTAAGTGGGGTACCTATGCATATAATAAAATGCCTTTTAGACTCTCCAATACTGGAGCTACTTTCCAAAGGGCAATGGATGTTCTTTTTTAGGGGATCTTAAGTGAAATGGTACTTGTTTATCTTGATGATATTACTATATTTTATAAAGATCATTTGACACATTTGATATTGGTATTTGATAGGTGTAGACAATTTGGGGTTTCTTTGAACCCCAAAAAGTGTATTTTTTTAGTGTATGAGGGAAGACTTCTTGAACATGTTATATCAAAGGTTGTAGATTTATATTGATCCAAAAAGAATAGATTCAATACTTGATTTGTCTTTGCCTAAACACAAGAAGGATTTATAAATATTATTGGGAAAGATCAATTTCATTAGGGGTTAATTCCTAGATTTGCATAATTAGTAAGTCCACTAACTCATATTCTTAAGAAACATCAAGAGTTCACATAGAGCAAAGAATGTAAAACAAGTTTTGAGGCCATCAAATAGGCCATTATCCAATCTCCTAATTTTATTAATCATAATTTCACTAAATTTTTTTGGATGTGTAATTTCTCCACATTTAATGCAATTTATTATATGCTCATGTAACTAAATAGTGAAGGATTAGAGCAGCTTATTGTTTTTTTCAGTCAAGTATTGGAAGGTATGAAGATAAGTATTCATTTTTTGAGAATAATGAACTTTATATTATAAGATGTTTGAAAAAATTCATACATTTTGTCTCCAAAAAAAGATATTTTTAATGAGGTTAAAAATTTGATCATAGGTATATAACTTTGTGAACACATTTAAATAGACGTTAAAGAAGAAAAATAAGTGATTTTGACAGTTCAAGACACTCAACATGCAGTTATAACTATCTCCCCTTCTAACTGAACATAAGACATAGTAATATTCATACAAATAGGAGTGTCCTATGGATTTAAATGGGATAAAAGAAGACACTTTATGCTAAAATATATACCTTACATCCTAATTGATGAAGTAATCTTTAAGGACATTGGAGGTATGTTTTTAAGATGTGTTGAAACTAGTCAAATAGACAAGCTATTAGAACGATTTCATGATGGACCTTCAAGAAGCCACTTTACATTAAAGATTACATCATCAAATATCATAATATATGATTATTTGTTTCCTAATTTTTTCAAGTATTAACATGTATGGGTTATAATATGTTCCAAGTGTGCAATGTTTACTAAAAAATAAAGACTAGTTGTCATGCCTTTGATGCCTATTCAAGTTAAGCAACCCTTCATACAATGTGGTTTACAATTAATTAGCATTATTCATCCTTCATAAAGTTTTGGTAATAATTGGGTTTTGATAGCCACATGTTAATTTACCAGGTGGGTGGAGGAAGTTGCACTCAAGAAAGCAAATGAGAACTCAGTCTTGGAGTTATATGATAGCCTAGTGACTCATTTTGGAGTTCCTTAAACCATCATATCAGATAATGATTTAGCATTCAATAATGAAAAGGTATGTGAATGGGATATTTATCATGTTATTAATCTTAAATATTCATAAAATTACTATCCAAAGGGTAATGCACTAGTAGAGTCCACCAATAAGAATTTAATTAGGATCATCAAGAGAACAATGGAAGACAATCAAAGAGGATGACATACCAAGTTAAATATTTCCTTGTGGGAAAATAGAATCACTCAAAATAAGACCATTGGTTACTCTCCTTATATTTTGGTTTATGGTAGAGAAGTAAGCCTTCCAATTTCATTGTAACTTCTAGCCTTGGAGCTTGCACATCAACTAGAGCTTATAAAGAATGATGCAATGGAGGTAAGAATGAATGAATTGAGAGAGTTGGAGGAAATAAGAGATAATGATATGCATACTATGTGGTTCAACAAAGATAAATTTAATAGATCATTTGATAAAAGAGATTCATCCAAGACTTTTTATCAAGGTGAAATTGTACTAAAGTGGGATAAAGACCATGTTAAACTAGGTAAACATTACAAATTTAATAGCCTTTAGAGTGGCCCATATGTTATTACTGATTATAAGGAAATTAATGATTTGAAATTATCAAAACTAAGTGGTGAGGATCTCCATATTCATTCCAATGGGATGTTACTCAAGTATTTCTATTAAGAGAGTCATCCTTTATACATAATTATAGTTCCATTCCTATAAATGCACATGTTGCACATGCTATGTTAGTTGTTTTGTTTTAATTATCTATTTTTGTTTCCTATTTGTGTCATGTTTGTTTGTTTTGTGTCAAGTCTAAAATTTTTGCAAGTTTCATAGGATAGTCCAAAGCTTGATATAATAAAGAGATTCTAAATTTTGTTAACCAGTAGGATTGTTAACCCTTGTGATATGACAAAAATGTTGGAAATTTGGCCTATCAAGGCCAAATACCAACCCCTGTAATTGAAAATTTTTCATGGCCATCATATTTTTCTTAACTTGATTGTTTTAGTGTCATGTCAATAGTGTCAAGTGTCATGCTAAAGTTTTAATAGAGTTTTAAGTGGTTTTATGATTTGAAAGTACTTTGATGGAGATATATAAAATGTGGTAGCTAATGAATCTTAGATATACTCAAAATGTTCAAGCATAATGAATTATAAGCCTAAATAAGAGGTAATGATCATACATAAAAGTCTCATGAAGAGCTAAATTGAAGGTGATAAGGTACTTTTTTATGTTATTCATTAGCAATTTATTATGAAGTTATGTATATGAGGTAAAAATTAAAGGTTTTGGCTTAAAATGATTAAATTATACCTTGAAAGGCCATTAAATCATTCAAAATACTTTAAAAACACCTTCAAGTTCATGTAATTATGTTAGTTCTAAAGTCTTATGCTTTGAAATATCATTTCATGCAAGTTAAAGCATGGAAAAGGCCTTCCATGATATCACACATGCCAATTTACGCCCCAAAAAGATATCAAAACGTTTAATTCTTATTTTAACATTCTATTTGACTATTTATATTCATTATATTACCCTAAATTAGTGCTTCAAAGATTTAAGTTTGAAGAACATGCAAAGAAAAGAGCTTTTTCATGTATTTTCATGTGTAAGTATGCACTTGTATGGCGTATTCTATACATCAGAGCTCAAGAAAATGAAGATTAAGATATGGTAGAGATTTTATAAAAAAAATTCAAGGAAAAATGATCTAATACAGGCCCAAAACCAGTTCCTTCTAGTCATCTAGATTCTTTGCACATAATGAGAGCCATTCAAGTTTACAGGTGATGTGGCAATGACAGATAAAATCAAGGTCTAAATTTTTTTCCAAATAAATTATTATCTAATGGATTCCATATATGGAAATTTTTTCTTTATTTTATCCTCTCTCCTTTATGAACCATCCCTTTGAAGTCAAGGCACTCACTATGTCTCCTTCATCCAAGTAGGCAATCAATTTTCAAAGTTTTCTCTTCATATGGGCATCATACCAGAAAAATTCAAGTTTGTAGATTTTTTCATGAGCATGATCCACCTTCCCATGGAATTTTTGAGTTATTTTCCACATGTGTAAGTTTCATATGAAGCTCAATAAGACATAATAGTGAAAATCTATAGTCTGCAAGCATAGGAAGAGAGTTATATAGTTCAAGAAAGATAAATATTTTCAATAATTGTTGGATTCTTGTTTGTATGGGTCTCCTTCATGTTATTATGTTTCTCAAGCAATGTTTCTCAATATTTTTTCCCAAATATCCATGAAAATGAATCTACAAATGTGTTCTCACCACATTCATATTCCCATTTTAACATTATTTTAAGGTTTATTAGAATTTGATAAGGATCTTAACATATTCTTAGGTTTCATTTTAGCACCATATACCTCATTCAAAGACCTCTAAATTGTTAAATCTTGTTGAATATGTGCTCATGCTTGCTTAAGATCTTCAATTTGGTCTTGACATACCCCTTTCATGCTCTTAATCACCTCCATTTTGTTACATTCATCTACATAGTCTTTCACTACCATTTCTCATTGTAATAAGGATCCATTTTCACCTTCATTCAATGTTAACATCATACTTTAACCATCATATCACTTTAATTTACTTGCATCTCATGGATCCACTGTCATAAGGAGTCAAAAGGGGTAGAGACTATCATGGATATGAAGGAAGATATGTAGACTCTAACACCATGTTAAAATGAGATAGAATGATCACCTATAGTAAATTAGAAGCAAAATTAAGAGTTTCTTATGGAAATAAAAAGTAAGAAGGGTCTAAAGGATATCTCCTTAATGGTTTTTACTAAAACTTTCCCCTCAAGTTATAATGGATAAGGGACAAGTTCAATAATTATTATTTTGGTGACCTCCTTAAGGCCTAATTCCATCTTTGTTCATATAAAGGGACCTTTTATAGTCACCTATAGTTGTCAAGAAAGTACATAGTCATTTTGAAGGTTACGTCTTGGAATAAATGTATGAGTGAAAATTGGAAAAGAGTGAAGGGTTCTTGATCCATGTTATGACTTCATTCATGACTCAACCCAAGGAGGTAGCCATAATCTTATATTCAAGTGTCTCATAAGATACCTATAGGCTTGTATTCAAGTTAAAACCTATAATAAATAAATATCTTCGTAGTCTTAAGGCCTATCTAAGTTCTTGGAGGCTAGTTGGACCAACCAAATGCATTATTAGTATGAGGTTGATAACCTAAATGATGTAGATAAATTAAAAAACAAGTTCAAGATCTTTATTATCTCAAGAAAAAATTTAAGGTAGACCTATAGTCAAGACTTTCAAGGACATAGTCATAAGCCCATGGAATGGGCAAATCTATGAGAGAGATTTTCAAGAAAGTTGACCTTCAATTAAGGTTTTTGAAACTAATAGAGATCATATAATGATTTTATGAGGACTCATGGACATATTGTGACCTTTTAAAACTCTCCAAGTATCCTAAAACCCTGTCATAATCCATACAAGGGCCTAAGTCAATGTACAATCAAGTATATAGTGAGAGAGAAGTCTATTTTCAAGAAGGTAGAATGATGGTATGAATATTATAGTATGAAAAAGAGATGGATATTATTTTTTATTCAAGGGAATACCATAAATGAGAACCCAAAAAATTTCATGATACATTCCCAAGAGAATCATCACCTACATCTGGGTCAAAATACTCTTAAATCATATACATACTATGTCAAACTAAGACAATGAGGTGTTATCATGTTCTTTGGGTTAATAAGGTTGTTTCCATGTTTTTATAATCTCTTAGAAAGGTGTAAAATTTTATATGAAAATATGAACATAAAATTTTATAAATACTTGATCATTCGCCTTATTAATGTATACCTACAACCTTCTCATAGAACACAAGCCTATATTCAAAAGTTTGTGAGGAGGGTGAAGAACAGTCTATTATAAGATTATTATGATCATGGAAGATTAATAAGAGAAATAAATATTTGAATGAGGTTATAGGATAAATATGGGTGCTCCAAAAAAATATACAGTCAAATTCAAATAGTGAAGAACACCCACCTACAGCCATACTAAATGGTAAATGGCATTGACACACTCATATGCCCTAAAGATGCAGTTCAAGATTCTTTACATTCAAGGGTAAAATTTTGAGATATAATATTCAATTAAATATAAAATTGACAACCCTAAACCTTTACTAAAATAATAAAGTATTTCTAACCATGAAAGTACACATGCTTGTACAAACTAGGAGATTGTGAAGCTTGAGAACAATTGAAGAAGAGTCAATATGCTAGAGAAAAGGTTGTTGAGGAGGTTTCAAGTGAATTAAGGGGTTTTAAATCCACAAATGGTGACATTATTACCAAAAATTTAAAATCCTTGTAATATCACCTACAACATTGATAATATACAATCATAGTGGGATTTCTTGAGGAGATAAGTTGTGATATAGGTTGCATAGGTCTATAAAGTGATCAATGAAGGATAAAGGTGAATAAAGGTCATATTATATTTTAAAATGATTTTATAAAAATATTAAGATATAATTAAATATTATTCAATAAGGTATACTCAATCTTAGGTTTGATGAGGCACAAAAACATAAGCAACCAAATAGTCAATGTTGGTAAAATACATCTACAGTATTTTATATACAAAATTTGAGTATGAATCTTGGTAGAATTTAAAATTATTATTGGCTATACATACCTATAATTTTGGTGAGGTCATATTAATAGTGTAATTATCCACTATTTTAACAATGTTAACCACCTATTTGTTGACAGTTAAGGAAGGAATTAGGTAGACTTGTTGGACTATTATAAGGTTTGGTAGAGGGTTTTAACCTCATGAAAGGTATTATAAAGAATAATAAGGTTATGTATAATATGAAAAAACCTATTTAGAGTGATCATACCCTAAATTCCATACAAACCATGCCCTTGAGGGATAAAACAAGTAGGTAGACTCGAAACCCTTGAGAGACACAATCACCATTTTAAACTCTCGGCTTTTTATTCATTTTATGAGCATTTAGATAGTTTGGAGGATCATTTAAACCTTTAATTAGGTGTTATATTGGAGATAATGTATAAATCTTGTCTTTTTAGACCCCTCAATCTACTTTCTTACAATACATAGTCCTCCACAACCACTCAAAGCATAACTTCACCATGTAGACATCTCTACACACATTTTTGATAGGTACACATGATTATCATGGTTGATGAGGGTGTAAATTTGATCCATATTCATGGTAATTATTTTCACATTAGGGATATGTATGTTATGAACAATCATTAAGAAGTTATGGACCCATAAAACCCTTACAAAAACTTGATAACTACTTGATGCATAAAATAAGCCAAATTATGCATCTTATGATTGGTTTGATCTATTAAATAAACTTTAAGGTCTTATAAACTCCTATTATCACCTCCATGACCTATTGGTTGACACATGAAATACTCATACTATATAGACTAGGCAAAATAAGGTTATTTTGAGCTTATAAACAAAAAATAAAGGGTAATTATATATTAAATGATTTTTTGAAGAAATATGGGGTCCTAATATTTATAAATAACACTACTAAATTCATATATAAGTGTTTTTTGGGTACTTCCATAGCTAGATAGGTCTACAATTCAAAGTAGGGATCTATTTACATGCAGTTTGAGAGTAAATGTCTTGATCAAGCCCATAACATGACTTTAAATCATCATATATATGTTATTAATGTTTTACACATTGTATAAGATCCTTTAAAACTCATCATAAATTCAAAATATTGAAGTAATATGCATACACCTATGCCCAGCTCTTGACATCATTAGACAAAGCCATCAATAAGGGATAACATGAGCCAAATCAGGGTCATGAAAGCACTTCAAATCACCATGAAAATCACCATTAGGTCCTAAGATATATGTATGCCAATCTTGAGAAATAGGAGAAGATTAAGTGATCATCTTGGCCAAAGAACATAGACACTACCTAGAAAGCCTACTTTCCACTATGAGAGGTGGCATCACATGCTCACCATGGTACACACCTTTAATATAGGAATGGAATTTATGGGAGTTATATGAAATAATACACTAATTTTTTATGGAACTATTTTATTAATTGAAGGCCCAGGCTTTATGAATCAACATTAAGAACATATAGAACTATAAAACCCTTACAAAACCCTATTACAGTCCTATTTGTGAAGAATTGGAGAATTATACATTCAAACTCATTGAAACCTTATGATTACCACTTGTATCATCAAGTAAAATATGAGATCTTCATGTCCATGACCATTTTTTATACATTGTTGTATGGACATTGTAGAAAATATGATTTTGAAAAGTAAAAGTGCACAAGGAGAGGTACAAGGTAGCTTAATGAAATTCCAATCATTGTTGAACAAATCCTAACACTTTTTCTTCCTAAAATCATTATATGATCATAAATATGATTTAAATTTACCTTAGGAGCTAATCCAAAATAGCCATCCTATAAGAAATAAAGGACAAACTATCATAATCAATTAGTTTTACTTATTTATAGGTGTTTCTTGCCAAGGAGGACTCATTTTAGGATATAAGGCATTGTTTCATGTCTTTAATTCATCATATTTTCAGGTTTTCAAATTATTATCTAGGTTATAATGTCCTTAAATCATAAAGAGTTAGGATACTAGGCCTAATTTGTCCTAGTAGACCTATTTACTCAATAAAATAAAGGGAATATGGCATAAAAGACTATTTATGAGAGATAATGTGGAGTTATAATGCCATAAAATTAATCCATTTAATTTAAAAATAATCATTAATGTCATCCACATGCTTAAATGATCCTTGTAATAAGTTAACTGGTCTTCAATTGATTTAATCACATATACAACTCATCTTGAGTATCAATGCATGTGTTAACTCACCTCAAGTGAAGTTGTCTAATCAAGATATGGCATAGAATTTTGGAGGTGTTTTTAAAAATTAAAATATGTCCCACCACCTCATTCCAATGCCAAATATCTCATGCAAGGAGCATGCAAGACACTAGGCATAGAGAAAAGTCTTAAGGATTATTTGTTCCAAATTGTAACTGAAGTTGTACTTGAGTTTATGTTTAGATGTCTTCTCCTTCTCTCCTCTATGACACATTGTCTTATCTTCTTCTCTTTGGATATATTTTTAGGCCTTTAGGCCATTTTTTAAAATACCTTAATCTAGTATATAGAAACTATATTTAAATTATAACTTAAACCTGAAGTCAATAAATAAATTTTTTTGTAGATTTATTCATGGTTATAATGTGTAATTTTTATTGTTTATTTAGTAGATAAGTGTGATATTTATCTCCTTTATTCACCTATTACTATGTTTTCATCCTCTATAGGTCACATAAAGTGTTAAATAATGGAAATTATGTTGAAGAATGTTAGTATGTAGTGTTTTTAAAGACCTTCATTCCTCTTCCTTCAATATTTAGACCTTATATCAAACCTTCATATGAAAAAATCATGTTTAGGATTGTTATAAATAAGTATTATTAAGAAATTATTCCATTTTGATTCACATGTGTGCCCAAGTTAAATTTTTATATAGGATCATTCATCATTTAGGTGCATCACCATCAATAGCATAAATTTTACCTTTCAATAATATTCATTATTTTTTTCATCCCAAAATCAAGTAGGTTTATTAATTGATCCAAAATTCATATATTCAAAGGAGTTAGCCTTACAAACTAGAGTTATGGTCTAGTTATAGGTATCTGATGGCCTTAAACCATTACAATGTTAGTATAAGTTTGAAACATATATGAGAAGTCTATTTTAGTAGGGTGCAATGTGGGTTGCTAACAAGGCCCATAACCCACAAGTCCTAGGATAATAATTTGGTGCATGTTAGTATTTTCATAATGCATATATCCATAATATATTAATCTTATAAGATTAATTATGGGGTTTTTTGCATGATCATTATTTGAAAACATGCTAGTGTATAAATATGAATAACTTTATAGCCTTGTGTTATCATATTTTAGTTTTTTTTAGAATAAAAAAAGTGTAGTTAGTTTTGGAGTGTCACATGATGGTGATTAACACAAACACTATATAACTATAAGTGGATAAATCTACTACCTTTACCTAGTAACCATCCTTAACTTTTTAAAACTCTAACCCATGACTATTTGGTACCACCCTAATGTTTCCTTTACCATGTTCCCAATAGATAGTCACCATCAATTTTCCCATTGAGTTATAACAAATACCAAACACCTCATAACCCACTTGGGCTCATTTATGAATTTGGACATTAGCCCAACTGATACATATTCACCGTCATCATAGACATATAACTCAAAAGGAAATACAAATGATAATGGACCTTAGGTGTATGGTCATAACAATAAATTTTTTTCCACACTGGGTGGTTTTCCTATAGATCTATGCCATTCAAATTTAACACCCTCTATGTTAGTATGGTGATGAAAAAAATTGAAGGTTCTACATGGGAAAGGCCATTGTAAAACATTATGATCCTTTAGATCTTGAAACCCCAATAAATAGCCTTTAAAATTCATGTTTAATACTCTTTAAGATGTTTTAACCTCCCAATTAGTTTAATAAACTTATAAGGCATGTGTAAATGGAGTGTAAATAGTCTCATTAGGCTACATTTTCTAAAATTAAAACTAGAAACTATATCAAAACTAGAACTAAAACTAATTAAGGTTTTAATTTAGGAAAACTACACATCTAATGAATGGTAAATTGATGTTTGATAAATTATAATTTCATTTGATTGGCCTCTTATAATCCATCAAATCAATCTATAAACCCATGGTTGAAACTATCTCAATTAACAATATAAATATAATAAATGTATAGAATCATTTCCAAGCCCACAACATCTTGATATATAAAATGAAGTAGCATCATCATTTCAATGTTTAGGCACATATATACTCAAAAAAGGTATACATGTGTTATTTTTACAATCAAAAATATCATTATAATCATATGAGTAATATTTATATAATCATTTATATCTATTAGGAACATCACATACACAAAATCAAATTCCCTAAAATTTATGAAACCAATATGTGCATCTCATGCCTAAAATTAATTATAATTTATCATCCCAAGGGAATTCACAATGTAGTGGAAGGTAAAAAATAAATTATTGTAATAATTTTTCCTTACATTCCCCTCCTCTTAAATATACTTTCTCTTAGAATTTTCTCAAAAAAGGTGGAGATAGGTCAACGAAGGTACTAAAACCTACCAAGAAATTATATTGACTCAACCCAATTTTTTCACTATATGATGGTAATGCATATAGGTATAAAATGTTTTATAATAAATTAAAAAAATAATACCTAAGATTTAAATTAGTATTTATTCAACAAAAGGGTTATCCACACTCCAAATCTTAATATATGTTTAGATCAATGGATAAAAAATAGTTTTAGAGATATGAACACATATGCAATAAGAATAAGTATTTGATAATTGATTACCATTAAATGGTAATATCACACATAATAAGAGAACCAATAGGTTATAATTACTTACCACTCAAGGGTAAGATCACATATAAAAAAAAAAAAAAGCGTTATGTAAAATTATTCCTTGATCTAACATAGGTGAAGTATCGAACTAATCATTATAAAAGATAAGGGAGGATGGACTTAAGAACATGTGTAAAAAAAATTTGTTGGATATTTTTTGTATATTTACACATGTGTTACACCCCTTAGGTATTTTTATATCCAAGAATAGAAATTTTGGGGCTAGGGCATTGCCTCAATGAGGGGGTTTGGGGGGCATCAACCACCCATTTGAGGTTTTTTGTCTTAGAACCTCTAAGTAAAAAAATTGGGTTGAATGCACATTTTGGTGATCTAATAGGTATATTTACCTATATTAATAATATGGTATTTTTTATGAACCATGTTTTTGTTGGGAACCATTATGATTTTTATTCTTTTCCCATGGTTTTGGTACCCACGGTATTTTAAGACTACTTAGGATGTTACCTATTGATGTGCTATATACTTGCACATATTGTAGGGTTAAAGCATAATTCAGAAGTAAATTATTTTATTTCAAGATGGATGAGTTAATATTATGGTAAATAAGGTTACCTTTTTGTGCTTTTTGGCATATGGGCTTACTAGGTGAAATCTTGTGTATTGTGTAGTATTGTGTGTGTGGAATTTCTCCTATTCAAATTTTATCATAAATATTATGTTAGAATTAATTCTCTTGTATTGGTTTAACAATCATTTTATCTTTAGTTTCAATCCCATAATGTAGTCTATGTCTAAATATTTACAATAATTAAAGGATATAAGTAATATATCAACTTTGATTTGTTAAAATCAAGGTATCATATCAATACCATTGTGAAAATAGGAGAGCATTTGATTTAACTACCCCTAGGGGAAAATATCACATTTAGGGTGCGTAAATCCAACAAATCCTAGCAAGATAAATCAAAATTTGGGGTGATATAATTCACCAAATTTTAATGGGATAAATACCTATGTTCTAGCTGAAATTTATCACCAAAACCTACAATGAAATAATAAATTTGTGCCCACCTACTGATTTTCAATTTATTTGTCTGATTAGATCAAACCCCCAAAGCATGAAATGTTAAGGTGAAATACTAGGTTGTAATTCATGTGAAGGAACATGGTGATGATTACCACTAGCCCCAAGTGGCTAGCATAACCTTGCCATTTTCATATAGTAATTACTCATAAAATTTATTTAGTTCAATTTTCAAGGGCTTAAGAAAAAATATATCTAGTAGTCTAAAACAATAATATATCAATACAACCCCACCTATGTCACTCCATATATTTAGGATGGAAGTACATGTTATAACTAACATATAAAAAAAACACATCCAAGATGAAAAAAAAAAAGATAATATATCTCTAAATTTATTCATCAAGTTAAAAAACATGTCTTAATATTTCACCATAAGATAAGAGTAAAATTAATAATTATCACTTACTAATCCTACACTCTCATAAGGTGAAGATACCACAAGAAGGATTATCAAAATGACACACTCAATTAAGAAAAAAATAAAAATAAACAAAGGTGTAAAATTATAAATGGCTAAGAAACCCATCTCAAACCAAAAATAGAAAAAAATTATAATGGTTAATAGTAAAATTAAATCCAAGGAGTAAGAAGCTAAAAAATGTCTAAACAACCAAATAAAATCAAAATTAGAGACAAGCAAAGAAAAATGGGAGCTCCAAAACTTAAATAAATATTGACATAACAAAATACTAAGAAATTGATAAATCAATTGAGAATGAAATCCTTTAAAATGTGATTTTAAATAAATTTAAAAGTCCTAAAATAATAATTATAAAAAATTCCAAATTGTGCCACATCAATTGGGAAATTCACAATTTCAAAAAAAATAGTATTTTATAACATGGCTCTAAAATGCCACCAAAGTGGGAGTAAAGATCTAAATATCAATAATATAGAATAAACCTTATTTAATACCCCTATTTGGTATGAAGTACACATATAAATTCAATGTTTCTAAGACTCCCACACACTTATCAACATGTAAACAACAAAGCTCATAACACATTTTCCATACCAAGGAAAAGGATCAATACTTGGAGGTATCTTATTGCTTTATTTTATAGAACCTTTTAAATTAGCACAAACCAAAAAACTCCATCCTACCAAGGCTAAGGGAGGTAGGAAATCTATACTAATAATTACATGGATATAGACAACTATAATGATTCATTTATAATCATATAAATATAATCCCATTTTAAGGACTTATGTTGTTGTGATTTGACAATATAGATTTCCCATTCCTCTCAAGGTATATTTTGGTCACTCCAACAAGAAAACCTCCCCTTAAGATTAATGGAATGATGGAATATTAATCCAAAATAATTAAACCTAGTGTGTTAGAGCACTAACATTATCATATTTCACTCCTCTATAAAAATTATGGAATCATCCACTTAAATGTGGCATAATTCCTCAATATTTCCATCAGGATCCCCTCCCCTAAAAAGACATGTATGTGGCCTTAAACCATGGTCAAATGTAAGAACACTTTCCTAGGTAAACAATAACTTATGATTGTATAAAACATAAATCACACATGCAAGTGGCTCATGTTATTTTCAATATAACATAAAATGTCAAAAAATTATAAGGGTGGTCAATTTAAGGTGATTGAAAAGGTTTCAGGATCTCTATTGTGAGGATCATGAACTCATTTGTGTCACTATATTCCTAATAGGATTCACATTGTGCACTCAAAATTATCAGTTGAAGGGATTATATTACCAAATACATGAAGATATTAGGTGTTCCAAAATGAAACACATTCAAACTAACATGGTATTTCTCAAAAGGGTTCCCTAATTGTGTTATGAACTTGTGTTACCCCTTCTCTTCACTTTGTTAGTGTAATAGTTACTATGAATGCATATGCTTTGTAAGTCATCCCATGAGCATTTTGTTTATCCCACATTCATGGGAATTATTAGTTTCTTAGATTATATTAAGTATATATGTTAGTGTTGAGGCCAATTAAGGCATCCATGAATTCATTGTATTGAGATTTCTCAAAGGAGGTTGCCACCTCAAAGTGGCATGCAATCAATATAATCATTTCAGTGCTTCTACCAATTTTATAAATCTATTATTTCATGATTTTTTATCAATTTATTGTAGGAGGATCCTCTCATCTAGTATTAGAGTGATTTATAATGCCAATTTTTTTCCTTCAAAAAGTCTTACCTCTATTTTGCTTCATAATTTCTTTCAATATTTTTTTAGAAAACCTTAACTCTATGGCATAATTTATTTAAATAATTTTTTATATCACAATAATCTATTTCAAATTAGGGTAAAACTTGATTGCATAAATATGGGAAATACTTGGGTGAAAGCCCTAAAACTCATTGTGAGGAGTACCATAGGAACCCCAAAGTAGCTGGTCCATTAAGAGGACTTGCCAATGACATGATCAATGACCCTTTCCTAATTGAATAGTTTCCATCCATGAGGAAAACCAAGAGCTATCATTGAGAGATAAATCTATAGCCACTTTTATTTTGGAGAGTGGTACTCACTTATGCAACATTGATGGCCAAAGTGATATCTTTAGACCTTTAGGTAAACATTAAAACTTGGGTCCCATTTTTATCAGTTTAAGAATATTACCATGGGGTATCAGTAAACTTTCCATATCAGATCTTTAGACTTATCATACTAGTTTTAGAATATTACCAATAGAGTATTAGAAAACTACCATATCATACCTTTAGTAGAGTATCAGTAGCCTTGCCATACTAGTTTTAACATATTACCAATAGAGTATCAAAAAACTAGCATATCAGATCTATAGACTTGTTTCAGCATATCCCATTAGATGTGCTTTACATAACATAATAACCAAAAATAAGAGTAATTTTTTTTTCATTTTTTTCCATATCTCTCAATCTAAAGCCCCATTGATCCTCAAATTTTATCTACATACCTAAAATTCAATTCCCCACATTTTCTTCCTTGAGGTCCCATATCCCGATTCCACTCCTAATTCCCACAAATCTTAATTTACCCATTTTTTAGGTTTTACCATTACTTCTATTTTTTTCCATTTTCCTTGAAATTTTTATGAAGTGTTCCTCTCACTTTCTACTCCTTTGACCCTCTTTGATAAATTTTCCAAGTTTTCCATTTTCACTCTTGAAATTGTCTTTACCTTCATCAATCTTACTCCCACTCCAAAAAAATTAGTAAAAATATCTTTACCCATTATGATTTTTCCCAAATTAAAAAATTCCATTACTAAACATATCTTAAATCTAGTTTTCCCACCCATTTCTGAAAAAAATCTCTTTTTCTGGTCATGGTAGTAACCTAAATAGGAGCCAAAAACATGGAAGATGAAATTACCACCCTCTAGACCCACATCAAAGATATTGATGACAAAATTCTTGACCTTAGTCTTCAACATACTACTATGAACAACAAACCACATCCAAAGTCCTCTTTAGATAGGGTTTTATTTTTCCATGGTGTAGATTTGACAAGATGGATCTATCAAGTAGAACAATATTCTATTCTACATAATACTTTTGATGCCATCAAAGTCCCAATTATATCCTTTCACTTGAAACATGAATCTCTTCAATGGTATCATTGGTATACCAAAGCTCATGATAAGCCCATCTGGAATATTTTTGCACTCTCATTTTTCAACAATTTGGCCAAAGTACTTTTGTTTACTTCACTAGAGCACTCACTAAACTTTACCAAATAGGAATTGTGAGAGAATATCAAACATAATTTGAAAAATTGGCCAATCACATAGAGGGATTTTCTAATGAATTCTTCAAGATTTACTTTACCAGTGGATTGAAGAATGCAATTTGAATAAAAGTCAAAATGTTCTAACCCAACATAATGATGGAAGCCTTAGGGTTGGATAAGTTGTTAAAGGACAAGATCACAACTTAGTAGTGATTCAAATACAATTTTTATCCATTATAAATTACAAATCCAAAATGATCTCAAATAATTTCAGCCCCTAGAATCACTCCTATCAAGTATTTGATTAAAGCAAAGATGCAAGCCTATAGAGAAAAAGGACTCTATCATAATTGTGATGACAAATTCACTCACGGACATTGATGTGTAGAGAAAAATATCTATTTACTATATGTGGATTCTCCACCTAAAACTAAAGTTTTAAAAGATTCTCAAGATATAGTAAATGATCTAGAAGAAGATTCACTAATTGTGGAACCTGCTTCTCAAGAAGACCAACCAGAGTTATCTCTACATGCCTTTGCAGGAGTCACCACCCCAAAAACCATGTAGGTTAGGGGTTACTTCAAGAATTTCCATCTCACAATACTCATTGATTCAAGTATCACTCATAACTTTATTAGCCCTCAGATCATGAAATAGGCTAATTATTTTATATATCCTTGCTCCAAATTAAAAGTCATGATTGCCAATGAGGGGACATTACCTCACAAAGAGAGGTGTCTCAATGTGTATATCTCTATTGGAGATTATAACTTACACTCTGATATTTTTGCCTTACCCTTAGGTGGATGTGATGTTGTTTTAAGAGCCCAATAATTATGTACACTTGGACCCATCTTATGGGATTTGGTTGAACTTTGGATGTAGTTTTTAGATAATGGGTAAAAACACACATTAAAAGGCTTAAAATTGGGGTCTCTCAGCATCATAAGTTCACATCACATGGAAAATCTTATTAATAAGAATTCACATGGTATCATTACCCATCTCCATTCCATTCAAATGTGACCATCAATGGTATCCATTACTCTTTCTGATATACAAACCATTCTACATAGGTATGCATGTGTTTTTACTAAACTAGTGGGATTTCACCCTTCATAGCTAGATGACCACCATATTCAACTCCTTCATATAAGTGCTCCTCCTAACATTAGGACTTATCACTACCCATTTCAATAAAATATTGAGATTGAGATGATCATTTGAGACTTATTAAAGCAAGACATTATTCACCCCAGTACCATCCCATATTCTTCCCTAGTTCTCCTTGTTTACAAAAAGGATGGGTCATGGCACCTCTACATTAACTTCCATGTACATAATCACATCAAAAGCAAGGATAAGTTCCAATCCTTTTTATTGATGAGCTTCATAATACTTATTTTTTCTCTAAGTTGGATCTCCACTCTTGATATCATCAGATTTGGTTTCATGAGGATGATATTCCTATGATAGCTTTTTGCATGCATGATGGCCACTATGAGTTTCTAGTCATACCCTTTGGCCTCACTAATTTTACTTCAACATTCTAGGCATTAATTATCCCTACCTATGGAAATTCTTTTCAGTCTTCTTTGATGATATCTTCATCTATAGTAAAACATAGTCTGAGCATCTCCAACATCTAGAGATTGCACTATAACTTCTCTCTAAACATCATCTTTGTGCAAAATAGTCCAAATGTGATTTTGGTTAGGATGAATTCAAGTATCTTGGGCATATTTTTTTATCCCAATAATTTTGTGTAGATCCTAAAAAAATAGCTACCATGACAAATTGGCCTCATCCTAAGATACTCAAGAGCCCCCATGGTTTTTTGGGGCTAATTGGATACCATCATAAGTTTTTCAAGGATTACAGGAATATTACATCTCCATTAATAAATATGTTGGAAAATTGTTCTTTTACATGGACACAAGCTATTACGAGTGCATTTAAAGAACTAAAGCAAGATATATATACTACACCTATTCTAGCTATGCCAAATTTTACCAAGACTTTCACTATCAAGAGGAATGCTTATAGATAAAGGAATTGGCATTGGTATCCTCTAAAAAGGATGTCCCATTGCATTCACCAAAAAATCTCTTTCTAGTAATAATTTAATACTCTCTATTTATGAGAAGGAAATGATGGCCATACCTACCTGGGAATCATTTTTGCCTCAAAACTAATCACCAGAGTCTAAAATATTTCCTAAAATAATGGGTCTCTACTCCATCACAATATAAATGGGTCAATAAACTCATGGGTTATGATTATGAGATCACTTATAATAAGGGTAAGGATAATATTATTGTTGATGCTCTATCTCACACATCTATGAACCAAGCTTCCCTTTTATCTATTTTCATGCCTATTCCAAATTGGTCAGATGTTGTAAAACAAGGGTATGTCAATGACTCTTCTTTATCTCAAATCATTCAATAATTTTCCAATAATCCCTATATTGTGCCACATTATTCTTGGGATGGTACTTCTCTATGATACAAGGGTTGTCTAGGGCTTTCCTAGAGCATAGATCTTTACTAGGTTATATTCTATGAACTTCATGCTTCTCCATCTACAAGGCACTCAAGGTTTCTCAAAACTTATGATTAGCATGATGTAATTTATTTTTGAAGGAATGAAAAGACAATTCAATAGATGGTAGTTGAATTTGATACCTACCAATGTAATAAGGGCGAAATAACACTCATCCCTAGGTTGCTTAAACCCTTGCCCATCCCTACTGATGGGTGTCATCATTCCCTTCATTTAATCAACTTTCTGTTGATGTCATATTTAACTAGGGTTGTGTCTAAATCTATATACAACAAGAGGAATTGTAGCGATTTATTAATTGAATGGAGGTATTTTTATTTTTTTTGTTTTAGGGGGTTTTTAATGTGTTAAGGATTTCTTGGTTAAAACCTTATGGGAATCAAACTATGCAAACCTATTGGAAATAAACACACTTTTTAGAAATGAATTAGATTAATGGAAATAAACACACATTGTAGACTTGAAATATATTGTTGGAAACAAACACACATTGTAGAAATGAAATAGATTTTTGGAAACAAACACACATTGTAGAAATGAAATTGATTGCTGGAAATAAACACACATTGTAGAAATGAAACTTTAATCTAAAATGCCTGTAGGAACAAATTTACAACAAATCTTAACTTTAAGGAATTGGAAGCATAAATTTAATAGAGTTACCTATTTACTTTTGCAAATAGAAATATAAATACTGACAAAAATGAAGATCCTGGTTCTTTGGAAGAGTGGGCCCTTGCTCCACCTAGAACAAGATTTGAACAATTTAATTTGCTTTCAAAATAGAAATGGCTATTTCATTGATAAAATGTTATGTATTATAAATGTACTAATCTATCCTTTATCTCTCTATTATTCAATGATTTTCTCTATTTTATGTTCTATATTTATCTCCCTTCTTTTACTAAATTCTCAAGTCTATATATATAAATGCTTTGATGGTTGTAACTGTTTCATAGATACGATGGAATTGAATCATACCAAGAATAGATACTAGATCAAGATGTGGCTGGATGTCTAGCTATGTGATAAATGTCTTGATTTTGTATGTTCAAAAAATTGGGAATCTATTCCTGATTTAATGGGATCATTGATCCAACAGATCACCGGTCATTTGGAATAGATCCTCATCAGTTCCATATCTAGCTACAAAAGTTCTGGAGCTTATCTAAGAGAGTACCAAAGCTAAATATAGAGTTCCAGAGCTAAGTCTAAAAATGTGACAACTTGAAATAGTATGGTGGAGTTCTAAAACTAACTGTGATGGTTTTGGAATAGATTTTGTAGGTTTTAGAACTAATTGTGACAATTCTAGAATAGATTCTACAGGTTCTAGAACTAGTATGAATTGAGTCCAATGCTTCCAAAAACATGCAATCCAATTCATATTTGTTCTTTAGCCTGATGATGACCCATTTTATTGCAAAACTAGAATTTTCCAACACACTTGTTAGGAATTACAGGTCTTTTAAAATGTTAGAATCACAATCAACAAAAGATGGATAATCACATCCTAACTCATCTCAGATCAAAATAAAAGTTACAAAATGCAATCAAATTTAATAGAAAGAGAGAGTAAGATGAGGTCATTTATTATACATTTATTGGGCATATCTTGGCCTCATCGCTTCCCCCATACTTATTTGTAATTCCCTTTACAAACTTCATTCTTCAAATTTGGGATTGTATATCCTGCATTCCATTTGATTGCTTAGATCAAATGGCTGAAACTGAATATCCTAATGCTTTGATTCAGAAGTATTATACCCTACTCCTACTTCTACTTTTCTTTTCCATTCCTCAAATTGAGTGGGATGTTGAGGTTCTCTATTTTTCCAAGGAGATATGGGGGTGAGAAGTAGAGGTGGCCTTGTCCGCATTCCTATCCATATGCTTAGGGGAGTTTCATTGATCCATGGAATTATTGTGCATAAAGATTTTACCCTTTCTAAACTCTAGATCAAATTTGAAGGGGATATTACTTCCCTTCTTTTCAATGCCACTAGGAGAAATTCCCATCTTTTTAAACACTTATCATAGATATTATCAAAATTTGTCTTTCTAAACTCCAAATCAAATTTGAAGGGGATATTACTTCCCTTCTTTTCAATGCCACTGGGAGAAATTCCCATCTTTTTAAACATGCATCATAGATATTATCAAAATTTTCCCTTTCATAAGAGGTGAAGACATCCATGCTTTGTTGTAAACTGAGAAGATAAGGTCCCTTAATTTTATCATTGAATACATGGGATTGGAAATATGTAGCAAAGGTAGGTGGATTACCATAATGAATTCTCATATAGAGACTAGATGAACTAGCCTTTGACCAATGCTCTGACTCCCTTTCTTTCCATGCAATCTAATTTTTAAGAATAGAGACAAATGGGTTAAGTTGGCTTTATCCTACATACAAATTGATCATAAAACTTGTATTTATTTTTAGCATAAAATTACAGAGGTAGAATTCACAAAGAAGGTTTTTCTATTCTGTATTAGCTAAGGAGTAGGCAGCCGAGAAATTAGCTTCATCTTTTATTTCATGTGGAAGGCCACATGCTATCCTTACCAATTACCAGTGAATGAATTATTCCTCTAAAAACATGCTATAAATAGGAGAAGGTCTTCTGCATGTAAGAAGCTTCTCACTCATCATACAAACTATTGTATTTTCACAAGACATTTATACTTATCATTTTCCTCCTTATAAAATTTGTCTTCCCATTCCTTCCTTGATTTCTCTTCTGCCAGTTTGCCTTTCAAGTCTATATTAGATGCTTTGATTTCACTGAGTTTTCTACATGTGTCATCCCATAACTGCTTGAGTGGCAAATAGGTCAATTCAATATATGTAGAGATTGTTGACACAGAGGTCTGTATTGTACATTTTTCCTCATTCTCCATTAGTTGCCTTTTAGTTTCTGCTAATTCCTCATTCTTAGCTATGAACTAGTTTGTTAATTCTGCAAGGAACATTTCCTTCTATTCTAACTTGAGTTTGAGGAAGTTCAATTCCTCATCCTTTTCCTTGATAATGAGTTCTACTCTAGACAAAAATAGATCCTATTTAATCTAATGGCTTTATTCTTTTTATAAAATTTCTTGGGGAGTTAAGCGTTCCTCTTCCACCATAGGGGATTTCCCTTTCCTTCTCCAAGATGCATGTTCATCTTCTGCATGTGATGGTGATGTAGTCTCACCCATTTCTTGGAAAATTGGCTCCTCAAATCTTTCATCTTCTTTTTCCTTTTCTATGTGGCTTGGTCTAGGAGGAGTCATGGCCATGCTACCTAAAATATTAGTAGCTTTAGTTTCTAGCCTTTCTTGTTCTTCCAGCTCCTCTGAACTTTCTTTAGACTTTTTATGAAGTTTTCTTTCTTGAGGAGCCTCAAAATGTATAGACATAGGTCTCCTCTTAGAATTTCTAGTTTTTGCCTTTTGCTTAGGCCTAGGTGAACTGTCATTGTCAGAAATAGGTATCAATTCTTCTATAGCTTCAGAAAAAGAAGAAATGGCTTGAGATGGTACAGTAGGGTCTGCAATTTTAACTTTTCTTCTAGATTTTCTTCTTTTTGGTATTTCCTCTTCCCCTAATATTTTATTTTCCTTAGCAATGGTGTTAATTTTCAAATGAACTGAAGGAGTAGGAGTTGTTATTATTCTTCTGGGAATACCAGGGCTTTGTCTAAATTTGCCAAGAAATTTGTCCCACATTTCTTCCCCATTTTTCTTAGAAAGGAAATGGTGTTGGCATACTAAATACACTAACCCATGATGTCTAATAGATGACTCATCATACTAATCTTTCTAAAGTAAGTCTAATCACACATGTAAACTTTCCATTTAACCTTTAACAAGTTAAAAACATAATTACCATCCTTGATGATGTAATCCCTCCATCATGCAGACACATCATCCCTAAAAAATGGTTAGAAAATAGTTAGAATTCAAAAAAGTTTTATTTGAATTAGCCATTTATTTGAGAAGATCAACAGTCATCACTGATTTTTAATTGATCTCTAATTTTTTTTGGGGGAAGAGAATGCCATTTACTAGTTTTCATTCTCTTCCCTTTATTCTGGATCTTTTCATCTGATTATTTGATCATTTTGGAAGAACTAGGTTCTTACATATGATCAAATTCTTTGTTTTCTTCAATCTGCTTCAAGAATTCATCCTTAGTAGGAGGCTTCCTATAAAGTTTTAGCCTATGTCCATTGACCAAGAGTATTATTCTATTTCCATCAATGGGAAGTAACTGGATAGAACCATTGTCAAATATCTACTTGATCTGATAAGGTCCCAACCCTCTGGTTCTTAATTTACCTTTGAATTGTTGGTACTTAGAATCAACTAGCAATGCCCAATCTCTTACTTTGAATTGTCTTTCCTTGATATGTGAATCATGCCATTGCTTCCTTTGACCTTGGATTATCTCTATATGGTGAAGTGTTTCCATTCTGAATTCATCTAATTCATTAAGTTAAAGGATTCGCTCTTTTTGCACATCCAATTCAATTCCCACCTTAGCCATTGTCCTCAATGTCTATAGTTCAAACTCAATAGGCAACAAGGGATTTTTCCCATAGACTAACTCATATGGTGAAAACCCTATTATGGTTTTCCAAGTTGTATTGTAAGCCCATATAGCTTTAGGTATTATTTTTACCCAATCTCTTCTTTTAGATTCAACTATTTTAGTGAGGATGTTTTCTAATTCTTTATTTGTTACTTCAACTTGTACATTTTATTGTGAGTGATAGGGAGATGACTTCTTATGATTGATCTGATAATACATTGTAAAAGCCTAGATCATATTGGACATAAATTATGGTCCCTAGTCTAAAACTAAGCTTCTTGTTGCTCCAAACTTTACCATAATTCTGTGCTAAAGGAAATTAACAACTGCTTCTTCAGTGGCATTTATTAAGGCCTACACTTCTGCCCATTTTGATGCATAATCAGTACACACAAGAATGTGCTCTTTTCCTTGTGAAGGAGGATTGAAAGGTCCAAAAAAATCCAATCCCCATCTCTCAAATGGTTTAATCACTACTTGTGGTTGTAGAGGCATTTCATTAGTAATGGTTGGTTGTCCCATTCGACCACACCCCTTGATATATCTCTTCACATATTTGTACAGAGATGGCCAATAGTAACCAGTGCCAAGTATCTTGTGAGCTATTCTTTTCACTGAATAGTGTCCTCCACTTGGTTCATCATGACATGCTTAGAGGATGTCAAAAATTTCATCTTCTCTTACATATGTAAAACCAAATCAAGACCACATTTAAATAGCATTCCATTTAACCATTTGAACTGTGCATGAGTTTTGATTAATTTTTTTATTTATTTTTAAGTGAAAGGAGGAAACTTCCCTATTTCAAGATAATTTTCCATGTCAGCAAACCATGGTGTGTTAGCTAAAATAACAAACAATTGTTCATTTGGAAAGTTATCCTTGACTGGACCCTGCTCCCCTATACTGGTAAATCTTGACAAGAAATCAGCCACCACATTAGATTTGATTGGATTGTCCATAATGGTAATATCAAATTCTTGTAGAAGTAATGACAATTTATTTATTCTACCTCCAACCACTGGTTTCTTCATTAAATATTTAATTGTTGAGTGATCTATATGTACAAATATTTTGTACCCTGTAATGTAATGTCTAAATTTATTGATTACATAGATCACAGCCAAAAATTCATTTTTAGTGGTAGTGTAATTTTTTTCAGTGGGAGTAAGATTTTTACTGAGATAATAAATAGCATACATTCTTCCTTCTTCATCTCTCTGTCCCAAAATTGCACCAATTGAGGTGTTTAAGGCATCAGTTTGGATGTGAAAAGGTTTCTCCCAATTAGGTCCTTGCAATATTGGGGTAGTTACTAATTTCTCTTTAATGTCTTCAAAATCATGTTGACACTATTCATTCCAAAGAAATTCACAGTCCTTGGTAAGTAATTTAAACATGGGGGCAGCAATTTTACTAAAATCCTTGATAACACGCCTATAGTATCCAGCATGTCCTAAGAATGATTTGATATCTGTGGGAGTTTTAGGAATAGGCAAGTCTAAAATAATCTTGATTTTGTTTTAGTCAACCTAAATTCCTCTTTTTGAAATATGGTGCCCTAGTATGATCCCTTCATCAACCATCATCAAACATTCTCATGACTAAGAGACAAGTGATTTTGTTCACATCTTGTTAATACTCTGTCCAAATTTTTTAAGGCATCATCAAATGTATCTCCATACACAGTAAATTCATCCATGTATACCTTCACATAGTCATTTGTTAGGTCTACAAAAATTGCTAATACAGCTCTTTGAAAGGTTGCTGGAGCATTACATAGTCCAAATGGCAATACCCTATAAGTAAAGGTACCCCATGGGCAAGTAAATGTAGTTTTGTCCTGATCCTCATCAGTAATTCTAATTTGATTGTATCCACTAAATCCATCCAAGAAGGAAAAGTATTGTTTACCTAAAAGGTTGTCTAAGACTTGATCTATGAATGGTAAGGGAAAATAATCTCTCAGGGTGCCTTTATTCAATTCCCTATAGTCAACAAAAAATTATATATTTTCCATTCTTTTTAGGGACAATTACATGAGGAGACACCCACTGGGTATCTGAGATAGGGTAGATAAAACCTACTTGTAATAGTTTTTCAATTTCTTGTTTGACTATATCCCTTAAGGTTGGATTAATCATTCTCTGAAGTTGCCTAATTGGTCTAATATTTTTAGTATAAATGTGATGGGTGTAGATACTTGGATGAATTCCCTTCACATCTCTATAGTCCCAAGTAAATGCTTTAGTATGATCCTTCAGAACATCAAAAAGTTTGACTTCTTCATCATTCTTTAACCAGCTATTAATATTCAAAAAAAATCCTGGTTGAATCTCAACATGTTTAGTTCTAGGGTATGATGAATTGATTTGTTGAAAGGGTTCCATTAAGGTGTTTAGTGGACAGGCATGTGGTAACAATATATGATATGTAACAACATATCTGAAAGTTCCTAGAGGCAAAATGTTGGACAAAGGACAACAAGAAGAGTTATGATACTTATCTTGTTATAGGTCAAACTCCTCGTTACTACTATTTTCCAAAAAAAAATAACCATCTCCTAATATCTATAAAGCTAATGCTACAGATCCTTCCTCTCCCCAAGAGATATCATGTTCCTCCAGAGTGAAGTTATCTTCACTTGCAGAGAATTGGTGTGGTTCTAAAACTAAATGTGATGGTTCTAGAACTAACTGTGATGGTTCTGAAACTAACTATGATGGTTTTGAAACTAACTGTGATGGTTCTAAAACTAATCTTGACTGCTCTAATGATGATTTATGTTCATTTAATGAAGGATTAACCATATCATCTATTTCCTGTACATGATCCTATAATGTTATCATAGCCAAAGAAGATAGATTTTGCTCATTAATATCAAGATTATCAACCCATAATTTTGCTTGATTATCAATAAAAGGTCATGCAGATGGATATAATGAAATTTACTTAGAATTCTTACCATTTGAAATAGTCATATCACCTAACTTGCAGTCAATTAAGGCAGCAACTATAGCTAACCATGGTCTCCCCAAAATAATGGGATAATCAAGTGTTTTACCTTTTGGCTACAATATAAGGAAGTTAACTGGATATTCTCATGATTCCATCATTACTACCACATCTTAAATAACTCCTTTAGTTTTGCTATAGACTAATATGCCATCTACAATATGGTATTAGTAGGTTGTATGCCTATTAATGGTAATGTTTTCAAAGTGTCCACTATCATTACATTGATAGCTACACCCAAATAAATCAAAACATTATGTATATCCTTATTCCCTATAGAAATAGAAATGACATGGCTTCTAGGATTTCCATATTTAGGTAGTAGGAGTTTTCTTGCTAATAAATCAATAAGTTTCTTATCTACCTAAATAGTCTTGGGGTACTGCTTCTTTCTTCCAGGTTATTTAAAATATAACAATTTGATTAACTTGTTCAACTCTAGAATATCCTTAATTACTTGTAACAATGGTATTTTAATATTCAATCTTGTTAGTTCCTACACCAATTCAGATTCCTTAAGTTCTATGGTTTCTTTAAGTCTTTCTAGAAATGGAATCTCAGTAGAATTTATTTTTGGTTCCTTATATTTTTCTTTGTCATATTCCTTAGGTGTAACTATGCTAGGGGTTTTAGCTTCTTATATCATCTCAGTGATTATAACAGGTGGACTGCTAACTATTTTTCCAGATCTAGTTTGAATGTTTTTACAATCCATTATATTTAAATCAACTATTTTTTTTGGTTCTATTTTGTATACAGGAGTTGTTTGTTTGTTTCTTGGGTTTGCTACTAGTTGTGCTGGCATTTGGGTTTGGAATATGTTTTTGATCTATGGATTTTGTGCTAGAGGTCCCATTATGGCTTGTTGGTTCTGATTTGGATATGTTTTTCCTTGCACATAATTGCTAGGGCTCCATCTAGGTTATAGCCAAGCATAAGGATTTCCTTGACCAGCCCAAGGTTGCTGATGTCCTTGAGTATACCAAGATTGACTTGCCCAATCCTGAGGATGCCATGTGGGTTAAGGGGCCCAAGGTGGTTGTCCCCAAATTTTTGGTACTATTTGAGCTACCCATGGCATCATCTAGGGATTAGGATCTGGTCTTGGCATAAACTATCCTTGGTTAGGTTGTCTCTAAACAAAATTTAATTCTTTTATGGTGGATGATGTATTGGTTTGTTTGAGATAATTTTTTATGAGTGGAAGAAGAGAACAAGTGTTAATATCATGTTCTTTAGATTCATAGATAAGACATACTTCTATTTTATCCAAAGGACATTCCCTTATTGCATGCTTCTTCCTGCATCTAGGATAATACATGGCTAATGGTTCAAGTTGGGCATTTGCTTTAGCTTGCAATCCATCCATGGTGGAGGTTAATTGAACTAATATGTCTATTTTAAATTTTTCCAATTCATCTATCAATTTTTTCATATCTGGATTCAAATTTTTAACCGTTTTCCCTTTTCTAGGTCCACCCCTTGTTCTTGAATAGATTCTAAAAGTTTCTATGATTTCATCCATTCTTAATTGAGCAATGTTTCCTCCACCAATTAAATCAAGGATTTCCCTAGATTCATCATCTAGACCTTTGAGAAAAATGGTTTTATTTAAATTTTCTTGAAGTACAAATCCACATCTTTTATTCACAAAGAGGAATCTATCTAAATAATCTTCCATATTTTCATCTTCTTCTTGTTTGATTTTGAAAAATTCTTCCTTTCGATTTCTTCCTCTACAATAATCTTGATATTTGTCTAGAAAGACAGTTTCCATTTGTTCCCAATTGGTAGTAGAATTAGATGTTAATCCCATAAACCACCTCATTTCTAAATCTTTTAGGGTAGATGGAAACAACTTCAATTTTTTATTATCTATCTTGTAATCATAAGTCTAACATAGTACTTTAATCTCAAACAAAAATTGATCAGGATCCTCAGATGACATTCCTCTAAATGTGGGCAAGTGTGTAGGTGAAATGTTTTTCATAGTGGTTTCATCATCCTCAATATGAATGGGATAGGTAAAGCTTCTCTCAGGTTCTCTTCCAACTTCTCATTCCATCTCTCTAGTATTTTCTAATCCCTTCTCCCAATCAATGTGGTATGTGGTCCATTTTGGGGATGGTGAAAAGTCAGGAGAAGGGGGTTGACTACTCAATTAAGAATTAGAACTTTCCCTTAATGGATCTTGAGAAATAATCCTCCTCCATAAGGTTTTACTTGGTTCTGGTGACTGATCCAAAAATTACAAAGATGGAAATTTTTCTTCTTGTCTTGTAGGAGATAATGGTGCTTCCAATTCTTTCTCAACATCCTTTCTTAAACTAGAGGATGATGGAAATTATTGTTATGATATTTTGGGGAGAAATCTACCCTTGGAATCTTGTGGTCTACTCATAAATTAGGGAAAAAAATTAATTACTACATGAATGATTGTTGCTCTTGTTGACACCTAATTTAGAAAATTCCAACTAGTTTTCCCTAGCAATGGTGCCAAAAATGATGGGTGTCGTCATCCCCTTCATTTAATCAACTTTCTATTGATGTCATATTTAACCAAGGCTATGTCTAAAGCTATATACAATAAGAAGAATTGTAGTGATTTAGTAATTGAATGGAGGTATTTGTATTTTTGTTGTTTTGGGGGGTTTTTAATGTCTTAAGGATTTCTTGGTTAAAACCTTATTGGAATGAAACTATGCAAACCTATTGGAAATAAACACACTTTGTAGAAATGAAATAGATTATTGCAAATAAACACAAATTATATAAATGAAATAGAATGTTGGAAACAAACACACATTACAAAAATGAAATAGATTGCTGGAAACAAACACATGTTGCAGAAATGAAATTATTTGTTGGAAACAAACACACATTGCAGAAATGAAATTTTAATCTAAAATGTTGCAAGAAAAAATTTACAACAAATCTTAACTTTAAGGAATTGGAAGAATAAATTTAATAGAGTTACCTATTTACTTTTGTGAATAGAAATATAAATACTGACAAAAATGAAGATCCTGGTTCTTTGGAAGACTGGGCCCTTGCTTTGCCTAGAACAGGATTTGAATAATTTAATTTGCTTTCAAATGGATACTTCATTGATAAAATGTTATATATTACAAATGTACTAATCTATCCTTTATCTCTCTATTCTTCAATGATTTTCTCTATCTTCTATTTTATATCTATCTCCCTTCTTTTACAAAATTCCTAGGTCTGTATATATAGATGCTTTAATGGCTGTAACTATTTCATAGATGTGATGGAACTAAATCATACTCAGAATAGATACTAAATCAAGATGTGGTTGGATGTCTAGCTGTGTGATAAATGTCTTGATTCTACAAGTTTGGAAAATTGGGAATCTGCTCCTAATTTAATGGGATCATTGATCTAATAGATCACCAATAGTTTGGAATAGATCCTCATCAGTTCCATATGTAGCCGTAGAAGTTTTGGAGCTTATCTAAGAGAGTACCAGAGCTAAATATAGAGTTTCAGAGCTAATTCTAAAAATTTGATGACTTGAAATAGTATGGTGGAGTTTTAGAACTAACTGTGATGGTTTCAAAATAGATTCTACAGGTTTCAGAACTAACTGTGATGATTTTAGAACAAATTTTGTAGGTTCTAGAACTAATCTGAATTGAGTCTAATGCTTCCAAAAACATGAAATCCACTTCATATTTGTTCTTTAGCCTAATGATGACCTATTTTATTACAAAATAGAATTTTCCAACACACTTGTTAGGAATTACAGGTCTTTTAAAATGTTAGAATCACAATCAATAAAAGATGGATAATCACATCCTAACTCATCTCAGATCAAAATAAAAGTTACAAAATGCAATAAAACTTAATATAAAGAGAGAGTAAGATGAGGTCATTTATTATACATTTATTGGACATATCTTGGCCTCATCACCTACTAGGATTTAGACTAATATTTCTATGGATTTCATTGAGGGGCTCCCTAAATCTAGAGGTAAAATAGTGATCTTGGTTATGGTTGATCACCTATCCAAATATAGTCATTTTTGTGCCCTTAACCATCCCTATACCACCTCTATAGTCGCACAAATTTTATTGGACCAGATTTTCCATCTTCATGGCATTCCTTCCTATATTATCTTTGATTATGATGCAACCTTCACTAGCCATTTTTGGATAAAACTATTTCATTGTACTACTACTCAACTAAAGATGAGCTTTGGGTATCACCCCCTAGACTAAATTTTCAATAAATGCTTAGATATTTCCTTCAATGCTTTACCTTAGAACAATAATATCAATGGGCAAAGTGGCTCCCCCTCACTGAATGGTGGTACAATACCTTCTATCACACTTTAAGGAAAATGACTCCATATGAAGCAATCTATGAAAGCACCACCAATTATCCTTATATACACCCCCCAATAGTTCATTAGTTAAATTATTTGACATGATTATCTAAACCCAAGTTCAGATCCTCAACACCCTGTGAGACAATATCCATATGGTATAAAAATTAATGAAACAATAGGTTGATCAGCACTATTTTTAGCACACTTTTTAAGTAGTTGATATGGTTTTTCTTTGCTTTCATCCATACAAGAAATCCTAACTAAAAATAAAAGGGTGTCATAAGTTGGATCCCAAGTTCTATGGGACCTATAAGGTTTTTCAAAATATTGGGTCAGTTACTTATAAGTTAGAAAGAAATTTCTTGGCACAAACATTAAAGTGTAAAATACTTTACCAAAAATTGATAATGAATGATCCATCCTTCTCAATTTAGAGGCAATCCTATATATGTGCGCATGCCAACTACACTCTCACTTCATCACAGAGGTTTTAATTTAGTGACACAGAATGTAACCAGAGGATATAACCTAAGAACCACACTTTTAGATTTATCACCAACTCCCACATCTGAAGCTTCGAGGACAAATTTTTTTCTAAGATGGAGGGGATGTTATCAACCCATGCTACCCATTATCTTGATTTTGTTAGTGTAATTTTTGTTATGGATGCATGTGCTTTGTAATTCATCCCATGAGCATTTTTTTATCCCACATTCATGGGAATTAGTTGTTGCTTAGATTAAATTTAGTATATAAGTTAGTGTTGAGGCCAATGAAGGAATTTATGAATTCATTGTATTGATATTTCTCAAAGGAGGTTTCCCCTTCAAAGTGTCTTATGATTAATATAATCATTTCAATGATTCTACTAAAATTATAAATCTATTATTTCATGCATTTTTATCAATTTGTTATATGAGGATCCTCTCAAATTGCATCCCAAATATTCAAGGTTCATGTGTCATATCTTATATGGTGCCCTATAATTCAATCCCTCTATAAATGACTAGGTCAAACCTATAATCAACTCATAAAGGCATTATAGTCATATAGAAATTAACTAAAATATTTCAAATATATTGGAAAACTTTACATAACATATCAATGTTAAGGTGATACTCCTAGGCAATTCTGAAATCAACATAACTTTGTAAGACATTAACTTAAGTAATTTAAGTGCCAAGATATAAGGATTTACAATACATGCACTCCTTAGCAAGTCGTACACAAGGATACCCCTAGCATCAAAACCCCCTTTAAGGGTGTTGTTTAGTTATAAAAATTCATGGAAATACCCATTGAATTTTAAGAACTTCTAAGTAAGGTACCACATTCCACATGAATTTCCATGCATTGGCATGATGCACTACTAGTTTATAGGAATCAATGGTTAACACAAAATAATGGGTCACCACTATAAGGATTGATGGTCAAAATATATCAAATATCACAATCCAAACTAACTCTCTATTATTTAGGCCATGATAAAAAAACATTATACAAGGGTAATAACACACTTACATAAAAATAAAGCTTAAATGAAAATGAGGGTATAACCACTCCAGGGTTAAGGGTCACTTATAGCTTTGCATGCACTTCCCTAAAATTAGTGTAATTTTATATTATATGGAGAAAAAGCTAATATGTACCACCATCATGGCACAATGTTCCACTATTAGGATACAAGGATCATTCACTATGAGCAAGGTGAAAATAACATGATCAACATGAGGTTCCCTAGTAAGGCCTTATCCCTGACATCATTGCATTAATCACAAAAGGTGATTACAATATTATAAAACATTATTACATGCTCTTTTGGGTTAAAAAGTGTAAACCAATGTATAAAATTCTAATACTCTTAGTCCCTTTCATGGACCAAACATGCCACCAAGGCCTTTGTATCCCTTTGGGTCCTAAATAATATCATCCTTCTATCCAAAGGATAAATTGATCCTAATTCTACCTATAACTAAATTTCAAGGTAAGAGTTGGAAAAGGTAATAAGGACATAAATATCATTCTTAAAAAACTCCACTTATTATCCACATATCTATCATTTGTATTTATAGTAACATTAAGAATCCCTCTTGCATACTCCACCTTAGTATTATGTATAAGTTTCCTAAAAAGAGGTGGATATTAAACCTAGAAAGTTCTACATTAACCTAATATTATCATGTCACTCTAAGTTTTAATTGTGACCAACAAACTTTATCTTGATAAACCAAGGCCAATCTATCCCTATAACTATCTCTACATCCCTCAAATTTATGATGCATATTCCTAAGGTTATGGGGAGGTCTCATAGGTGTTGCATGCAATAACTCAATTGTGATTTAGTGGACACTTAACCTTCATAGCCAGATTGACCTCTTAATACTTAGATGGGGCCTCTAATCCATTCCTTCACCAAACCTCAACTACTCTCCAAGGTATGTGAATGTGAAATTACTCCTAGCATGGGTATCTTAGGTGAAAGGATCATAACAATAATCCAAGATTAATTATCAATCTATATACTAAGCCCAACTATGAAACAATAAGGGTCAAAGAATAAATTATTAAAATATATCAAGTGATAATCTCTTGGCTCATCCCTAGTGGAATATCATATCACAAAATATCCATACATGGAGTAATATCTCACAAACCACATCAATATCTCAAACTCTTTGGTGGAATATATGAAAAATTCTCAAGGATATATGTCAAGTTGTAGTAAATCTCACCAAGAATTTACTACCTAGCCTAAATATTCCATGGTCCCATGTCCATCAAGGTCATAGGTAACTCTTCCTTCATACTATTATTGCCTCTTTAGTGAGGCATACTACAAAACTTTGTGTAGGAGTTATTTTGATGTGGAATAATTTTGAATAAATAATAATCATTAGATCTCTCATTATGAAAACTATTATCTAACACTAAGTGTCATGACCATAATTTTTCATGAATAAAAACACATAAATACAAGTCAATTTTTTTGTTTAAGAACATGAAATGCATCAATGATATGATCAAATTTTCATCAAACATATATTAAAGTGTATCAAGTGTAACAAAGGGTGTGGTTACCAATGTTCAAACAATCTCATGGTCAATGTAAGTCCTATTTCAACCATATCTATACTAACCAACCTAATGTGACCATATATCCTACCCAGAGTCTATGAGACTAGTGGGTCTCATATCCCTAAAATCCCTATTTATAATCATAATTAATATAAGGATGAATTGAGTTAGGTCTAAGGTAAAATTACCCACTCTTATGCTCAGTATGGTTCAAATGAGAACTTGGGTGGACTCAACAAAACAAAGGGCTCATATTTGTACCCTAAATCACAACAAGAACTTAATTTAAAGTTGAGTTTTTTTTCCAAAAATTATTAATAAAAGTCAAAAAGGTATCATATGACCAAAAATAGTCCCTAAAAATCATAAATTTTTCCTTATTTTGTGGAACATCCCATCTCCATCATTGGATCTATATACACATAATATTTTCAAAGTTTATCAATTACTAGTGATTTATTTCTTGCAAGAACCTATTGATTCTTAATATATTTTATATAATTACTTAAAGAGTGCACTAATAAAGGGGTGGGATGACCATTGTTTTTTTTTAATATTGTTGTCCCTATACTACCACTTGTTATCTACACAATGATCTCTTAAATACATTTCCCTAAGCTTTGCCTCCTCTTTTGCACCCTTATCTAGTTATTTTCCACTTTCATTAGCCCATCCATAAGCCTAAAACCACTTCCAATAGTTTATTTTACACTATAATCCCCATAAACCATTCAATTTAATTTATAAAACTCATTTAGGGTCTAGGTTGGCCTCAAGCTAACCTAAACCAGGACCTAATTTGTTTTTATCAAAAATGATACATAGTCAATTGGGTTGACCTTGTAAACTAAACATTTGAAGAAAAATTAGAAAAAAAATACCTATAATTACCATATGGACATGTTTTAATAGGTTATATACCTCATCTCATGCTATAAGTGTGAAAGATCCCCCATTTGGACACTAGGTCTAATGTTGGTCTTATAGCCTATTTGCAACTTTTGGTATTTTAAACGTTACTATTTGATTTATTTGAATTCAATCAGATTAAAAATACATGATATTACCCTAAAAAAATTATCCCATTATTCATAAATCCCACTTAGGTCTAAAATTGAAAGTGACCTCTTGTTTGGATTATAGCCATAACCATGCCTCATAAGCCTGTCTACAATTTAAGAGGTTTAGACCTCTCTATTCAAAATAATCATTATTCACTTCATTTCTAAAAAAATAATAGTTTTAATTCGAATTATCACATCTTATTTAAAGTTTTATATCACTCTTATTCCATCATTTCATCTCTTCTCCCCAAAACTGCCAATTTTGTATGAGGGGAAACATCCCCTACCTGAGATAAAACAGGGGGTACTTCCCTTATTATCTCAATAAATATGAGTATTGGAAGGAATTATTAAAGTTTTTATGACATTAAACACAAAAATTAATCTTTATATCAGGTAATTAATCCTTAAAATTTGTCCAAAACCTAAAATAGACCTTGTGTGAAGAAACTGTCAGCAGGGTTTAAGATTGTGGACTACATATTATCTCATTTGAACCTTTTTCTCTTTTAAAAATACATCATGATGTTTTAATGAGTTTATATTATTTTGGTTAATTTTATCACAATTTATATTATCACTCCAAATATCCATTCTCCTTTATATACACCTTGCTCAGTCAAAATTGGGTTTTGCTCTTGACTGGGTTCTACTTATTTAGAGCTCCTGCAGGTAGAGATTTGCTCAGTTAGACCCTGATGTTAGTGAAAAAAAAAATTATTTGAATATTATATGTAAAATATAAATTATTTTACCTATTTATAATTTTTATATAGTTCCAAAACTAAGCATCAATACCCTTTATACTCACTTCTTTTCTTAGGACTGCACATAGTTGTAGGCACATGTAGGGGTTTAAGAGGCCTATGTAGGTTTTTTCACACATTAAAAGGTTTTTGTAAATAATAATGGAATATAATAAGGTTTTATTAGTTTTATTTAATCACATAAACCTACCTTTAACCCCTCATATGCATTTTCAGCTCATAAACTAAGTCCTTCTATAACTGACCATAAACCCTGCCTTAATGAACCCTGTAGGTGTATGTAGGTTTCAAATGAGATTAGTTATGGTGTTTATAAGTATTAATTTAATACCTTAATGTTAAAAATCATAAATTAAAATTTTAATTCAAATTTAATTTCTTAAAACACCACTTATACACCACCTATCATTTCATTGTCAATCTACCCTACTGTAGATGTATATTTTTAGAGGAAGAGACCCCTGTGGGTTTCATGGGATATAAAACAATACATATTCACACCACATTAATTATTTTCATGTCCATTTTGTATTAATTTTACTATATGAGGCTATAAAAACCTAATAATATGACCTATTGTCTCTTTAGTATATCAACGACCACTTCAGGATTCAAACATGTAGAATTAACTATTTGTTTTTAATGGTTTTATGGGTATTTTTGGACCTTATAAAATTTGACTTCCACTAATCCTCCTGACCCCAAAATTTACCAAGTTATTTTATTTGTTAGATAATAAAATATATATATATGTATTCATCAAAACACTTGATAACCCTATTTTTTGTCCTTGAAAAAAGTGCTAGGATGTTTATTTTAATATTTTGGGGAAAGAAGGCCTTAACAATGTCATTGAGTCCTTAGAGGCAGTTTCCAACCTATTTTTTCCAATTTATATTCTCAAAAATGATCATAAATTCTCTCTATATCACATAAATACTTCAAAGAAGGTTTATTGACATGTTTCAACCTGTTTCTCATGGCTCTTGCTCTCTGTTAAGGACACATGTAGGTGACTATCTTCATACATAGGTATCAAAATAGGAAAACTAGTAGTGAGAATAAAATTTGATCCTAATGGATACTTAGGAATATATAAATGCCTTAAAATTAAATAATCACACTTAAAAAACAAAAAAATATCCTATACTTTCTTTTCAACATTGAAAATCACTTGCAAGCACTTGGCTGACTATATATTACAATCATAAGGTAGACTAGTTGTATGTGTGGTTGTGATTACAAATTCATGGAGAATTTTGCCTTTAGGAATAAAATTTAAAGGTGAGGGGATTTATAATACTTTAAAAACATGGTAATTAACATATCCCCACCTTATGAAAACATGAACAAGCATGAAGTTCTTGGAAATAGTGAAAAACTACCTACAACTCAGATATGTATATCCTTTTGTAACTTTGAGCTACTTGAGTCATAAAAACATCATCAAAATTGAAACTAAGAATTTATATCATCTTAATATGAATAAAAAATCATATTTAACAAATATGACCAACTTTATTGTACATAAATTCCCAAACCAAAGCAAAAAAGTACAATAAAATTCATGAGGATGGTTCATGAAGCATAAGCCACCATTATTCAAAATATTTATATTTAAATTAATCTTTATAATTTTAATTTCACCTCTCCAAGGTCTTTTATCTGAAATTTCCTCTATTGGCCATACCAAGTACAAACTTGAAGATTGCTTTTTCTTGCCAAGAAGGGTAAAAAGGAGAAAAATAGTTTTGGTCCAAAAATGGCACTTATAGAGCACTTAAAACATGGAAATGAGCTTGGGGAATCTAAATAAATATACCATGATATTTTCCAATTTGGCACACCTCCCCATAAGACGTACAAGTGTAAAACTCACCTTTTTTCCCAAGAAAACTACTCTTCTAAAACACCTACCACTTTCAGTATTAAATAGTTTATTAAGACCTCTTAGGACACTTGTCATGTGAAATCACATATTTTAACCTTCACATGTCCCAAAAAATCTATAAAATTCATTAAATTCCCCTTTTTGACCTTAAAATGACTCAAAATGACTAAAAATACTAAAATGACTAAGGACTAAGGATAGTTTAACATTAAATGACATAAATTAGCCTATAAAAAACTATGTGACATATATATTAGACCCTTAAAACACATAAAATTCAATTTTTTACCTATAAGGTTTAAAATTTGACACAAAAGTCAAATTTGGTCAAAAAATTAATGACTCATAGGGGTAGTATGCCTAATATACTAAGGACCAATAGCCTTATCAATCCATTGGGATTAGGATTCATCTAAAGTCTAAGACAAATAAGGACACCTTTGACCATTGACCACCAACTTTATCAAGATAGGATAACTAATTAACTACGTCAACCACATAAATTAAAAGACACACACCAAACAAAGCAAACACACGTGTGCTCAAATCACTTGGGAAAAATATGAAGCAAACAAATATATAAAACTAACAACTAAACATACCTCCCTTTCTAGGATTAAAAGGAAAATTTCTTGCATCATCTTCTTCATGAGATGAAAAATGGTAAAAATCATGTTGCTCTTTAGATTGAATACTTCATAGATCAAACTTATTTCTTGGCACTTCAATTTCCATGCTCTCAAGTAGACCATATTCAAATAGGTCTAAAATTTAAAAATATTCATCTTGAATACAAATATCCTCAAAATTCTCATATGTATACTCAATTGTAACCTCAAATGGTGATTCAACAAGGCATACCTTCTTGACTTCCATAGTGTTCTCAATAAGAATAGGCTTTCTCTCAGATGTAAGTTATTATAGCTCATCAAGAAGATTGAATATTCTTCCCAATATTGGTCATTATCCTCCATGGAAGCTTCCTTACTCACATTAACATGTACTTGATTCTCAACTTGGCAAAACTCTTCAAGCCCTTGAAATAACTCTATTTACAGCTACCAATCATCCTTGTCCTCTTTATCATCTAGAACCACTACCTCTTCAATCTTCTCTTCTTGATGTATGATGTCATCAAGATGGTGTTATTCAAGATATAATGAATCTAATTGTGATTTAAGAATAGGATAAGGTATTGGGTCATCTTCAAGAATAACATCTTGCACGTTGGTCTCAAGAGAGTTTTTTAGGGTTGCAACCTCTTTATGAAAGACTTAAAATTGTTCTCCATCCATAATAGCACATTAATATTCATACTTGAGGTTATTATCCACAAATATTTGATCAGATGTAGAGTCTTATACAAGGGCTTCAATATCCTCCATCTCCCTCTCCTTCATGGTGATGCTAAGACTAGGCATCTTGAAATCATGTGACTTAGCCCAATGAGACTGCCAAGGAGGTAGGCTTTATTCAAGAAAGAGTTATAAAATTTCCTCAACCAACTTCTCTTCTCTATGTTTCCATACCATATTTCCATCAAGGAAAATGGTGATGGGATGAGGATAAGATGAACTAGTTGGTGGAGGTGGAACATAGGGCTCAAAATCAAGCTAAGAATGAAAAGTAAGAGGTTATTTTGGGTGTTCTTGGGGAAGGGGAGGAAAACCTTAAGTTAAGATGGATTGGTTATCTTCCTTACACATGAAAATGACTTCATCCACATATGATTTATCTTTAACACTTTCTTGAGGAGGGGTATATGGGGTGTGTTTAGGCATAAGATCTTTTTTTGGGTCTAAACCTTCCATAACACCTTGAATTAACAACTTCATCCTTAACTCCAACTCTTCAATTTGCTTGGTTAGGTTCTCTTAAACAACTCTTTTTTGAAGTTTATAGGAATAATCATGAGCACAAGTAATACAATAGGGCTAACATGGAACACAAGAAACTTCTTGAGGAATGGTAGGAGATATTTTTATAGTATCAATCTCCTTCTTAAATTCACACTCTTTGTCAAGACTTTTCTCCTCTTTCTTTCCCCATGACTCCACTATCTTATTCCAGCTTAAAATGTTAGGATTAGAAGTCTCTTTTTAATTTTTTGGGGATGAAATGTGAGAGGGAAATGAGGGCTTGAATTCCACTTATTTTTCTTCTAACATGAATTGATTCATATTTATATTATCCAACTTAATCTTCTTATCAAAATTAGCTTCAAAATCAAGGTTTCTCTTTTCAACTCTCTATTCCAACTGATTGGGAAAAGGATGAATTTGAAATCCTTAATTTGGGTCATGATTAGGGACCAAATATGGTTGATATGAAATGTGGGAAAGTGAATATTAAGGTTGATAAGTTTGATGATGTTGTCTTTTATGAACTCTTTTCCTATCCTCTAAGGAATAAACTAGGCCACTCACATCAAGCATCTCACTTATGAGCATTTTCCAATTGGCTCTCTCAATAGGTGCCCACTCTCTTTTGACCAAATATAATACATCTCTCACTTTATGAATAAGATGACTATGAACCTCTTGACCACATCCCATTTGTGTGTTAAGATATAACATATACCTCTCATATCCCAAGAGTGTTTTCTTGAAGGTAGAAATGGATTGACTTGAGAAGTGGCTAGGTTGACTAGGAGAAGCAAGATATTGAGAAGGATAGCTATAATACTAATATAATTCATGAATGGGATAATAAACTTCATGTTGAAGCTAGTACACTTCATGATAGGGATGATTAATAACTTGTTTTTGTTGATAGGGAATGTTATAATCTTGAAATGTCTCACCAACTTGTGTAAGACAAAACTCAACACCAAAATTAGCGATGAAACCTCATTGAAAGAAAGAGAATGAATAAATATGTTACCAAAAATATTTTCAAAGGATAAACTAGGATATTTGACTAGTTTATATAGTTTTAAAGTCGCCATTGATGCTTGAATAGATGCCTCCAAAGGCTAATTATTGAAAGATGACACCAAAAATATTCCAACATCTTGGACCAAGAATCCTGCTGAGCATGCCAAAAATTATTTTCAATTTTATTTTCATCCTTTGAAGATATTAATAAGCTCTCCTCATCCAAGTGGCACAATGGAAACACCTCTAGGCTTGTGGCTAGCCTAAGGATGAGATGAATCTCTATATAGGGCTAACTCCCTTGATGTGACACTTTCGATTGTAGCTACACCTAAAATTTGGTGGGGGGGGAAGGTAAATATATTAATGAAAGAAAACTATGTTGGAAATATTGTCATTGATGTCAAAGGTATAGCATTATTGGTGATAAAAGGCCCCATTTAATTTAATGTTTTTTGTAATAGATATATCTTGGCTAATGTGAGTTAATATTTATTTAATATTAATGAATATATTTTTGGTTGCATATGAGACAAAAGAAGGGCCCATGGAGAAGTCAAAGAGCCATGGGGTAAAGACAAAAGAAGGATGGGATGCATTTTCCCATGAAGAGTCATCTGGGGGAATTCCAAGAGTCACCAAGTGAAGACAAAAGAGGAAGGGCACAATTTATCATGAAGGGACACTTTGAGGAATAAGAAAAGTCACCAAGATAAGGAAAAAAGAGGGAAGGACATTTTTGCTCATGAAGGGTCACCACATGACTTTTCAAAGGCAAGGATATGAAGGGTCATACAAGTTTGGCACCATTTTCCATGAAGATTGAAGGGTCACAAAGGGGGAAGGCCAAAGGTCATTTGAAAAGCTATAAATAAAGGCTTGAGAAGCCATTTGTAATATGAGTGAGAGATGTTGATTTGATATTATAATATCTAGCTTAGAAGAGAAATTGTGAGAGATGAATATGATTTGTATTTGTTATATCTAGATTATAAGATCAAAGGTGAGAGAGAGGAAAGAGATGTTATATTGAACTATCATTTGTTGAGATATCAACATTGAGAGATAGGTGTGTGGTATACATAAAGGGGTTGGTGCTCACGAATTGTTGTTGGGTTGGTGCTTAACAAAGTGGTTGGTGCTCCTATGGGTTGGTGCTCCTGTGGATTGGTGCTCATGAATTGTTGCTAGGTTGGTGCTTAGCAAAGGGGTTGGTGCTCCTATGGGTTGGTGATCATGAATAGTTATTAGGTCGGTGCTTAGTAAAGGGGTTGGTGCTCCTGCAAGTTGGTGCTTGTGAATATTGTTTGGGTTGGTGTTCATTCAAATACTTGAGATTGTTCTCTGTGGTTTTTCCCACATTGGGTTTCCATGTTATATATGGTGTCTCTCTCTATCTTGTGTGGTGTTTATTGTTTGAGTTTTATTACATATCTTGAAAGTTTGATTAAGTGGAATTTGGTTAAGGGAAAATTTTATAAGATATATGATATACTGATTCACCCCCCCTCTCAGTATATCTTGTGCTTAATAATTGGTATCAGAGCAGGTTCCTTTTTGAAAATTTTTACAGCTTAAAGGTAGATCAGGAAAGCATGATGGCTGGATCACAAGAAGTATTTTCTACAAATAAGGCACCTTTGTTTGATGGGATGAATTATGCTTTTTGGAGCATGAGAATGAAGGTTTATTTAATGGCCCTTCGATTTGACATATGGAAAGCAGTGGTGGAGAAATATGAAGAGCCACAGACATCTGTAATTACTCCATCAAAAAAAAAAGGCAAGTGAATATAATTCTAAAGATTTAAATGTTATTTTATGTGGTTTATGTGAATCTAAATTTGTCAAAGTCATGTAATGTAAATTTTCTCATGAAACTTGGGTAAAACTTGAGAATATTTACAAAGGTGATGGAAAGGTTTAGCAAGCTAAGCTTCAAACTTTTAGAAGACAGTTTGAAAGTTTGAAGATGGAAGAAGAAGAAGATATAGTAAGTTATCTTTGATGAGTTGATCAAATCATAAATCAAATTCAAGGTCTTGGAGAAAGTTTGGATGAGTCAATGGTGGTGTAAAAGGTTTTGAGATCTCTATCAGTGAGATATGATGCAAAGGTTTCAACAATCGAGGAGATGAATAATTGAGCCAAGCTAAAGATGGATGAGCTTCATGGTATTCTCATGGCATATGAGATGTAGATAGAACAAGATAAACCCTCAAAGAGAGAATCATCTTTCAAGACATCAAAGAAAGAGAAAGCTAAGATTCAAGAATCAAGTGATAGTTCCATTGATGATGAAGATGACAACGGAGCACTTTTCATTCACAAGCCAAAAAGAGGAATAGGTAAATATCAAGGAAAATTACCTTTTAAATGTTTTAATTGTGGAAAGATTGGACATTTTTTAGCTACATGCCCAAATAAGGGTAATGATGATGAAGAAGAAAATACTACATACAAGAAGATTTTCAAAGGCAAATCTAAGAAGGGATTCGAGAAGAAGAGCCAATATTCTAAGGATCCTAGATTAGTTGAAGATAGTGGAGTCAGTGATTTAGAAGAAGAAGAGATTATATTCATGGCCATACATGAAGATGATCAAGAAGAAGAAGAAGAAGAGGAAGTTGAAGTGAATATGGAAGGAGAACTCATTTGTGCCCTAGAAGAGTTAAAAGTTGTTGAGAAGAAGAATTGAAGATTAAATCGCCAGATCGAGAAAAATGAACAGGAGTCAAAGGAAATGATTGAAGATCTAACAACACACTTGGAAGAAGCTAATAAGAATTAAGAAGATCTAACAACATAGTTGGAAATAGAGAGAAAAGAATCTGAAAGATATGTTATTAAAATTGCCTCTTTAAAAGAAGATATTGAGAAAGCAGTCAATGATAAAGTAGTTAGTGATTCAAAATTTGAGGATAGCACTAACATGATAATTAAGATATTGGAAAGTCAAAAAGAAAATTCAAATAATATAGGGATCAGATTTGAAAAGAAAAAGAGCTATGTTGAATCTCTTACAAAAGAGGAAACAAAAAGGGGAGAAATGAAGAATACAGAGGACATTTCAAACAGAGAAGGTTGCAAAGAACAAAGCTACAAAAGGTACTCAGGTCAGAGATATATAGATAGGTATTATTTTTATGGCTATTGTTTTTATTATAATGGATATGGTCACAAGAAATTAGAATGTATGAAAAGAGTTAAGAATTTAAAAAATAAGAAGGAATGTCAAGTAGAGTCAAGTAAAAGCCACAACTCTTTTGCTCATTTATCAAGCTTTGATGAAGAGACCATAGTATGCTACAAGTGCAATAACTTTGGACACATAGATTGGTATTTTAGAAGCATGTTCGAGTCAGTCAAGAAGGATTAGAGTTTCAAAGCTCCATTCATCAAGAAGAAGGTTTAGACATGTTCATGGCAGAAGAAACAACCTGAAGATTCTATGATGGTTCAGATAGCCTTCCATGTAAGAGGTAAAGATCAACCATGGTTAATTGATAGTGGATGTTTGAGGCATATGACAGGAGATAAAAGTAAGTTCATTAATCTAAAGAAGATCAATGGTGGTACAGTGAAATTTGAATATAAAACCACTACCAGGATAGCCAAAAAAAGTACTTTGAGTTTGGATTATGGTAGAACTAAGACTAAGAATGTTTTATATGTAAAAGGTCATAAGCATAATCTATTGAGTGTTACTCAAATATGTGATCAAGGATACAAATTAAATTTTCATAAATAAGGTTGTGAGATTAGAAGAAAATATTTAAATGAGTTGATTACATATGCTCAAAGGACAGGGAACAATGTATATGTATTGTCAGATATCTTCTCAAAGGCACGATCAAAGGACACATTCAAAGATTTGTGAGAGGAGTTGGGAGTAATTTCTATTACTTCCTACCATTTATGTTCAGCATCAATTGAGGTGGAGCTAAGTGTTAGCTCTAGGTAGGCCCTTTGCCATTGATGTCAAAGGGGGAGAATAACAGGTATAGGTACAAGTGCAAAAATAGGTATAGGTTACTACAGTAAGGGGGAGTTACTATATATTTTTAGATGATAGTATGTGCAGGTGATAGGATGTGGTAGTTTCAAAATTGAGGTTTCCATCAATGACAAAGGGGGAGATTGTTGTAAATATTGTCATTGATGTCAAAGGTCTAGCATTATTGGTAATAAAAGGCCCCATTGCATTTAATGTTGTTTGTAATATATATATCTTGGATAATGTGAGTTAATATTTATTTAATATTAACAAATATATTTTTGGTTGCATATGAGACAAAACAAGGGCCCATGGAGAAGTAAAAGAGCCATGGGGTAAAGACAAAAGAAGGATAAGATGCATTTTCCCATGAAGAGTCATCTTGGGGAATTCCAAGAGTCACTAAGTGAAGACAAAATAGGAAGGGCATAATTTCTCATGAAGGGACACTTTGAGGAATATGAAAAGTCACCAAGATAAGGAAAAAAGAGGGAAGGATGTTTTTGCTCATGAAGGGTCACCACATGACTTTTCAAAGGCAAGGATATGAAGGGTCATACAAGTTTGGCACCATTTTCCATGAGGATTGAAGGGTCACAAAGGGAGAAGGCCAAAGGTCATTTGGAAAGCTATAAATAAAGGCTTGAGAAGCCATTTGTAATATGAGTGAGAGAGGTTGATTTGATATTGTAATATCTAGCTTAGAAGAGCAATTGTGAGAGATGAATATGATTTGTATTTGTTATATCTAGCTTAGAAGAGCAAAGGTGAGAGAGAGGAAAGAGATGTTGTATTGAACTATCATTTGTTGAGATAGAAATATTGAGAGATATGTGTGTGGTATACACAAAGGGGTTGGTGCCCATGAATTGTTGCTAGGTTGGTGCTTGGCAAAGGGGTTGGTGCTCTTGTGGGTTGGTGCTCAACAAAGGGGTTGGTGCTCTTGTGGGTTGGTGCTCGACAAAGGGGTTGGTTCTCCTATGGGTTGGTGCTCATGAATTATTGTTGGTTTGGTGTTCAGCAAAGGGGTTGGTGCTCCTGTGGGTTGGTGCTCCTGCAAGTTGGTGCTTGAAAATATTGTTTGGGTTAGTGCTCATTCATATACTTGATATTTTCTCCATGTTTTTTCCCACATTGGGTTTCCATGTTATATCTGGTGTCTCTCTCTATCTTGTGTGGTGTTTATTGTTTGAGTTTTATTGCATATCTTGAATGTTTGATTTAGTGGAATTTGGTTAAGGGAAAGTTTTATAAGATATATGATATACTGATTCACCCCCTTCTCAATATATCTCATTCTTAACAAACTATTGTAAGGGAGGTAATACACCAAATAATATGATGACTTTAAACTAGATACATGTTACACATAGAATCAAGGAATAAACTAAACATACACTTCTCCAATCTACATCTTCTCACATCAATGTTAAGTTATGAGGTTATGGATGAATGTGAAAATCTAGGAGGACTAGATAAGAGGCCTTAAATGAAACTAATGAAAAAAATAACTCACTCAATCCTTGATATTTATTATAATACTTCACATTCCCTGTAAGAAGAAGCTTTGTAACTACAAATAGGATGCAAGAATGAGACAACATGCTAAGGAATCCATAACCTTCACTAAGAAAGATCCAAAATTCAAGTAAAACACACTAATAAAAGTCACAAAAAGGTAAAAATGAGTAGTATTATTGATCAAATAGTATGCAAATGAGTAGGGATTTACCATACTTAGGTGGAGCATAAGTTACAATGGATAAAATGGCTAGTTATTATAGAACTTGAGAGAGAGAGAAGAAGAGAGAAGTTCAAGGGTCACAAGGAAATTTTTCAAGCTAATAAAATTATTTGTGTATGAGAAGAGGATATGGGATGGACCATGAAAGTTCAGAAGGAAAAAGTGACTATCCAAGTCATCAAACTCTTGCAAGATGGCATAAAATTCTCTTAACTGGCTCAAAAAAACTATGTTCATGATTTGGGCTTCTTGAACACCTCATAACTGAATAAAAATAGTTCCAATAATTGGAATTAAGGGGGAATATTTTATAAATTCCTTTTTATTAATTTTTTGTATTTCTAGTCCTCTAGAATCATCCTAAAATAAGATACCATCGTCTATTATCAAGAAAACTCTTCTTTCATGCACCCTACACACTTGAACTCAAAATTGGAATTATTTGATCATGAAAATACATGAGAGGTGGTTTATGACACCTTTAAATACCATCCATGGCCTTATAATAATCATGTACACCTTAAATCACCTCACTTGAAGATCTCCACCTTTCTCACTAGCTTGTCCACTTGCCAGTTTTGACTAGCTGAGATGAGAGCTCTAGTCTTGACACTTAGGATTTTATTCTTGGAATTAAATGAAAATATGGAGTTATTAATAGTCCTATTATTCACTTCAAACTTTATTTCATCTTTAGACTCCTTTTTTATCCTACACAATATATAAAACTATTAATAAAATATGGTTTTGTACCCTATCCATACAAGTTCGTACAACTAAAAAATATGTGAGGGATACTAAGTGATTAATATACAAGTTAAATTAAATTTAATGATAAAAATATTCCATTATAATTAATATCTAACTTCATTTCTCCAATCAGCTCTTGATTGAGGGTTTGTAAGGGTTTCAGGACTATTTTAACTCTTAAGCTTCATTTATAAAGCTCTAACATCCAATTTTTTTTAAAAAAATCCAAAAGTATTATGTTAAAGTACCATTATAACACCTAAAAACTCCTTTATCATCCATTCAAGGCCTCATGAAAGATATGAGCATTTGAATTTGACCTATCGAGCTTGTTCTCTTATTATTTGCAAGTTTGAGTTGGTTTTTAAGCAAAAAGTGACCTTATTGATTATTTATCTGAAATTTTAAAGTTTTAACATACCTTTAATTTCCCTATGAACATGTTTCAATATGTTATATATCTCATCTCATGCTATAAGTGTGGAATATCTCCCATTTGGACACTAGGCCTAATATTGGTCTTGTAGCCTGTTTACAACTTTTAGTGTTTTAGACCTTATTTTTTGATTTATTTTAATTAAATAAGATTATACATATATATTATGACCTTTAAAAAATTATCCAATTATTTATAAATCCCACTTATGTCTAAAAGTGAATGTGACCTCTTGTTTGGATTCTAGGCATAACCATGTCTCATGATTCTGTTTGCATTTCAAGAGGTTTAGACCTATCTATTCAAAATAACACTTATTTAATCAGTTAAATTTTTTTTCATATGTTTAATTACACTTATCACACCTTATTTAAAGTTTAATATCACTCCTAGTCCATCATTTCATCTCTTCTCCCCAAAATTGCCAATTTATGTATAAGGGGAAGTACCCCCTATCTGAGACAAAACAAGGGGTAATTCCTATATTATATTAGGAAATATGAGTATTTTATAACCTTATTAAATTTATTATTACCTTCCACACAAAAATTAATATTTATATCATATCATTAAGCCTTTAAATTTCTCCAAAACCTAAAACAGACCCTGTGTGAAGAAACTGTCAGCAGGGTTTAAGACTATGGACTGCATATTGCCTCATTTGACCCTTTTTATATTTCAAAAATCCATCATGATGTTTTAATGAGTTTATTTTTATTTTTTTATTTTCTCTAAATTTATCTTTTCACTCCAAATATCCATTCTTCTTTTTATACATCTTGTTCAGTCAAAATTGGGTTTTCTTCTTGACTGGGTTTTGCTTATTTAGAGCTCCTGTAGGTAGAGATTTGCTTAGTTGGACCCTGATGTTAGTGAATAAATAATTTATTTGAATATTATAGGTAAATTATAAATTATTTTAACCTTTTTATTATTTTTATATATTTATAACACTAATCATTATCACCCTTTATACTCATTACTTTTCTCAGGACTGCACATAGTTGTAGGTGCATGCAGAGTTTTAAGAGGTCTATGTAGGTTTTTTCACACATTAAAAGGTTTGTATAAATAATAATGGAATTTAATAAGATTTTATTTGGTTTATTTCATCACCTTATCCTCCCTTTAACCCCTCATATGAATTTTTATCTCATAAACTGAGTCCTCTAATTGACTATAAACCCTACCTTAATGACTCTTATAGGTGTATATAGGATTTATTTTACATTAGTTATGGTGTTTATAAGTATTAATTTAATACCTTTAGGTTTAAAAGTATAAATTAATACTTTAATTCAACTTTAATTTCTAAAAACACCACTTAGACACCACCTATTAGTCCACTATCAACCTACACTATTGTAGGTGTACATTTTCAGAGGAAGAGACCCCTGTAGGTTTCATGGGATCTAAAACAATACATATTCACAACACCTTAATGATTTTCATGTAAAATTGGTATTAATTTTACTCCATGAGGTTAAACATAATAATATACCATTTTGGCTCTTTAGTATACCAATGACCACTTAAGGATTCAAACCTATAGAATTAACTGTTTGTTTTTAGTGGTTTTTAGGGCATCTTTAGACCTTATAAAATTTGAATTCCACTAATCTTCCTAGCCCAAAAATTTACCAAGTTATTGTATTTTATAGAGAATAAAAAATTATCATAAAAGAATACATCAAACCACTTGATAACCCTTTTGTTTGTCCTTGAAAAAAGTTGATAGGACATATGTTTTCATCTTTTGGGGAAAGAAGGCCTAAACACTGTCACTAAGTCCTTAGAGGCAGTTTCCAACCTAAATTTTCCAACCTATCTTTTCAAAAATTATCAGCCATGCTCTATATATCACGTCAATACTTAAATTAAGGTTTATTAACATGTTTCAACCTCTCCCTCATGCCTCTTGTTCTTTTTCAAGGACACTTGTATGTGACTATCTTCATACACAAGCAACAAAGTAGGAAAACTAGAAATGAGCATCACATTTGATCCTAATGGATACTTAAGCCTATCTAAATGCCTTAAAATTAAATAATCACACTTTAAACTCAAAAATATTTCCTATAATTTATTTTTAACATTGAAAATCACGTACAAGCACTTGACTGACTATATATTAAAGTCATAAGGCAAACTAGTTGTATGTGTGGTTGTGACTGAAAATTTATGGAGAATGTTGAATTGGGAAATAAAATTGAAATATTGTGGGATTTATAATACTTTAATAAAATGGTAATGAACCTAACCCCACCTTATGAAACCATGAACAAGCATGAAGTTCCTGAAAATAGTGAAAAACTACCTGCAACTTAGAGAGGTGTATCCTTTTACAACATTGACCTACTTGACTCATCCAAACTTCATAAAAATTGAAACCAATCATGGAGATCAGTTGAGGATTAATCCAACATAATATATAACTAATATGACTAATTTTATTGTATGTAAATTACCAAACCAAATAAAAACCTATAGGGTGCATGAAACAACAAGAAGAAAAGTATAGTCAACTTCATGAGGATGGTTCATGAATAATATTTCACCATTATTCAAAATATTTATATACAAAGGAATGTATCTGAGTGTAATTTCACCTCCCCAAGTTTTGTATATGAAACCTCCTCTACTGGTCATACTAAGTATAAACCTAAAGACTACTTTTACTTACCAAGAAGGGTAAAAAAGGAGCAAAATGGTTTTGGTCCAAAAATGGCACTTATATAACACTTAAAACATATAACTAAGCTTTGTGAATCTAAATAGATATACCATGATCTTCTCCCATGTGTCACACTTCCCCATGGGTTGTACAAGTGCCAAACTCATATTTTCCCCCAAGAAAACTGCACTTTATTTTGAAACACCTACCACTTTTAGTTACCTATAGTTTATTAAGACTTCTTAGGACACATTTAATGTGACATCACCTTTTAGAACCTTCACACATTAAAAAAAATCTATACAAGTCATTAAATTCCCCCTTTTTGACCTTAAAATGACTCAAAAGGACTAAAATGACTAAGGAATAAGGCTAGTATAACATTAAATGACATCAATTAGCCTATAAAACACCTTGTGACATCTATATTGGACCCATAAAACACCTAAAAGTCAAATTTTTACCTATAAGGGTCTAAATTTGACCTAAAATTCAAATTTGGTCAACAAATTGATGACTCATAGGGGTAGTATCCCTGCTATACTAAAGACCAGTAGCCTTACTAGTCTATTGGGATTCAGAGTCATTTGAAGTCTAAGATAAACTAGGAGACCTTTGAGCATTGACCACAATATTGATCAAGACAACACAAATAATTGACTACCCCAACCACAAAAATCAAATGAAACTAAAAATAGAAACTAAGCATACCTCCCTTTCTAGGATCAAAAGGAAAATTTATTGCATCATCTTCTTCATGAGATGAAACATGGTGCAAAGCATGTTGCTCTTTAGATTGAATAATTGATGGATCAAACCTATTTTTTGGCATTTCAATTTCCATGCTCTCAAGTAGACCATATTAAAATAGGTCTCTAATGTAAAATTATTCCTCTTACATCTAAACATCCTCAACCTTCTCATATCGATCCTCAATTGCAACCTCAAAAGGTGATTCAACAAGGCACACCTTCTTGACTTCCATAGTGCTCTTAATAAGATTGGGCTTCCTCTCAGCTATAATTTCTTCTATCTCATCAAGGAGATTTACATATTCTTCCCAATATTAGTCATTTTCCTCCATGGAAGGTTCCTTCCTCACCTTGCCATGTACTTTATTCTCAACTTGGAAAAACTCTTCAAACCCTTGAAAGAACTCCATTTGCAGTTGCCAATCATCCTTATCCTCTTAATCATCTATCACCACTACCTCTTCAATAATCTCTTATTAATGTATGATGTCATTAAGAAGGTGTTCTTAAATATCTAATGCATTTGATGGTGATTCAATATTGGGCTAAGGTATTGGGTTATCTTCAAGAACAACATCTTACATGTTGGTCTCAAGAGAGTTTTCTAGGGCTAAAACCTCTTTGTGAAATACTTGAAATTATTCTCCATCCATAATAACACATTAATCTTCATACTTGAGATGATTATCCACAAATTTTTTATTATATGTATATTCTTCTACAAGGGATGCAAGATCCTCCATCTCCATCTCCTTCATGGTGATGCTAAGACTAGGCATCTTGAAATCATGTGACCTAGCCCAATTAGGCTACCAAGGAGGTAGGTTTTATTCAAGAAAGAGTTATGAAATTTCCTTAACCAACTTCTCTTCTCTAGGTTCCCATACCATAGTTCCATCAAGGCAAAAGTTGATGTGATGAGGATAAGATGAACTAGTTGGTGGAGGTGGAACATAGGGCTCAAAATCAGGCTGAGAATGAAAAGTAAGAGGTTATTTTGGGTGTTCTTAGGGAAGGAGAGGTAGACCTTGGGTTAATATGGATTGGTTATCTTCTTTATACTTGAAAATCACTTCATCCACATCTGATTTATCTTAAACACTTTCTTTAGGAGGGGTATATGGGGTGTGTTTAGGCATAGGATCTTCTTTTGGGTCTAAACCTTCCATCACACTTTGACTTAACAACATCATCCTTGACTACAACTCTTCAATTTTCTTGGCTAGGTTCTCTTGAAAAATTCTTTCTTTAAGTTCATAGGAATCATCATGAGCATAAGGGATATAAGAGGGATGACATTAAATACAAGAAACTTCTTGAGGAAGGGTAGGAGGGGTTTGTATAGGATCAAGATCCTTCTCAACATCACACTCTTTATCAAGACTTTTTCCTATTTCTTTCCCCATTACTCCACTATCTTATTCATGCTTAGAATATTATGATTGAAAGTCTCTTTTTGAGGTGGTGGGGAAGAAATGTGAGATGGAAATGAGGGCTTGAATTTCACTTCCTTTGTTGCTAACATGTACTGATTCATATGCATATTAGCCAACCCAATCTACTTATCAATATTAGCTTCAAAAGCAAGGTTTCTCTTTTCAAGTCTCTCTTCCAATTGATTGGGAAAAGGATAAATTTGATATCATAAATTGGGCTTATGAGTAGGGATAAATATGGTTGATAGGAAACTTTGGAAAGTGGATATGAAGGATGAAAGGTTTGGTGAGGTTTCATTTCATGAACTCTTATCCTATCCTCTAAAGAAGAAACTAGGCCACTCACATCAATCATCTCACTTGTGAGCCTTTGCCAAATGGATCTCTCAGTAGGTTCCCACTCTCTTTTAACCATCTCTAATTAATATTTCACCTTATAAATAATATGAATATTAACCTCTTTACCACATCCCCTTTGTGTGTCAAGATCTCACATATACCTCTCATAGCCCAAGAGTGTTTTCTTGAAGGTAGAAATGGATTGACTTGAGAAGTGGCTAGGTTGACTAGGAGAAGAAATACATTGAGAAGGTTGGAAATAAAACAAATATACTTCATGAATGGTTTTATAAACTCATGTTAAATCTGGTACACTTCATGATAGGGTTGATTAAGAAATTGCTATTATTGATAGGGAATGGCACAAGATTGAAATGTTTCACTAACTTGTGTAAGACAAAATTCAACACCAAAATTAGCCAAGAAACCTCATTAAAAGTAAGAACACAAATAAATATGATACCAAAAATATTCAAATGATAACTTGGGTTGCTTGACTAACTGATATAGCTTTAGAGTGGCCATTTATTCTTGAGTCGATGCCTCCAAAGGCTGATTGTTGAAAGACAACACCAAAAAACATCTAACCTCTTAGACCAAAAATCCCATAGGGCATGCCAAAAAATATTATAACTTATATTTTCATGCTTTTAGGATATTAATAATATCTCCTCATCCAAGTGTAATAATTTAAACACCTCTAGGATTTTTGGTAGCCTAATGATGCGGTGAATCTCTAGATAGGGCCAGTTCCCTTGATGTACCACTTTAGATTGTAGCTACACCTAAGCATTTTTTTTTTTGGGGGGGGAAGGGAGAGATATAAATAAAATAAAACTATTATAATATAGGTGATACATCAAATAATATTATGACTACCAACTAGTAACATGTTACACATGAAATCAATGGACAAACTAAACATACACTTCTCCAATCTACATCTTCTCACATCGATGTTACATTATGAGATTATGGATGAATGTTAAAAGATATAAGGACTAGAAAATAGGACTTAAATTGAACTAATTAATATAATAACTCAAAAAATCCTTGACATTTCCTATAAAACATCACATTACCTACAAGAAAAAGCTTTCTAACTGCAAATAGGATGCAAGAATGAGACAACATGCTAAGGAATCCACAGTCTTCACTAAATAAAATATAAAATTCAAGTAAAAAACTTATAAAAGTCATGAATAAGTAAAAATTAGTAGTATTATTGATCAAATGGTATTCAAATGAGTATGGATTCACCATACTTAGGTGAAGCATAAGTTACAATGGCCAAAATGGCTAGTTCTTATAGAACTTGAGAGAGAGAAGAAGAGAGAAGTCCAAGGGTGACAAGGAAAATTTTAAAGCTGATAAAATTAGTTAATTTTGAATGATGAGATGATATTGTATAGACCATACAATTTCATAAGGAACACGTGGCTATCCAAGTCATCAAACTCTTGCAAAGTGGCATAAAATTCTCTTAACTTGCTAAAAAAAATTGCCTTCATGATTTGGGTTTCTTAAACACCTCATAAATAAATATGAATAGGTAAAATTATTATAATTAATTTTTATGATTCAATACCTCTCCATGATATTTTTTTAATTTTTTGTCCTCTGGAATCATCCCAAAATTAGATATCATCTACTATCAAGAAAACTCTTCTTTCATGCACCCTGTACACTTGGCCTCAAAATTGAAATTATTTTCTCATTAAAATAAATTGGAGGGAGTTAATTAAAAATTTAAATACCCTCCATTTACTTATAATCATTATGGAGACCTTAAAATCACCTCACTTAAATATCTCCACCTTTCTCACTAGCTTGTCCATTATGCTAGTTTTGACTGGCTGAGATGAGAGCGATGGTCTATAAACTTAAGATTTTTTTATTAGAATTAAATTAACGTATGTAGCTATTAAAATTCCTAATCTTCCCTCCAAACTTTATTTCATATTTATAATCCTCCTCTAGCCTACATAATGCATAAAACTATCAATAAAAGCATATTTTGTACCCTATCCATATAAGTACGTATAACTAAAAAGTATGGGAGGGATTATAAGTGAGTCATTTAAAAGTTAAAATAACTTTAATGATAAAAATATTCCATTGTAATTCTTATCCAACTTCATTTCTTCAATTGGGTCTTGACTGACCATTTACAAGTGTTTTAGGCTTTTTTGACTCTTAAGGTTTGTTAATAAAGCTATGACATCTAACTTGAAAAAAAAATCCACAAGTATAATTTTAAAGGACCCTAATAACACCTAAAAAATCATTTTTCATCCATCTAAGGCCTAATGAAATATATGAGCATTTGAATTTGACCTATTGAGCTTGTTCTCTTATTCTTTACAGGTTTACATTAGTTTCTAAGCCAAAAGTGATCTTATTGATGATTTATTTTCAATTTTAAATATTTAAAATACCTATAATTACCATATTAACATTTTTAAATATTATATATATCTCATCTCATGTTATAAGTGTGGAAGATACCCCATTTAGAAACTAGGCCTAATATTGGTCATATAGCATGTCTACAACTTTTAGTGTTGTATACCTTCTTGTTTGATTTATTTTCATTATATAATATTATACATATATTATATGACAATAAAAATATTATAAAATTATTTATAAATCTAAATTATGTCTAAAATTGAAAGTGACCACTTGTTTGGATTCTAGGCATAACCATGCCTCATGAGTCTGTCTGCACTTTAAGAGGTCTAGACTTCCTTGTTAAAAATCCCCCTTATTTACTTGGTTTCCAATTTTTTCCCATGTTTAATGTAACTTATTAAAACATATTTAAAGTTTCATATCACATCATTTCATTTCTTCTTCCCAAAATTGTTGATTTATGTATGAGGGGAAGTACCCCCTGTCTGAGATAAAATAGGGGGTATTTCCCCTATTATCTCAAGAAATATGAGTATTTTAATTATTTAATAATTTTTTAAATAAATTAAACACCAAAATTAATCTTTATATAATTTCATTAAGCCTTAAAATTTCTCTAAAAACGAAAATAAACCCTATGTGAAGAAATTGTCAGCAGGGTTTAAGACTGTGGACTACATATTACCTCATTTGACCCTTTTTCTCTTTTCAAAATCCATTAGGATGTTTTCATGAGTTACTATTATTTTGGTTAATGTTATATAAATTTATATTATCACTCAAAATATCCATTTTCCTTTCTATACACCATGCTCAGTCAAAATTGGGTTTTGCTCTTGACTGAATTCTACTTGTTTAGAGCTCATATAGGTACATATTTGCTTAGTTGGACCCTAATGTTAATTAATAAAGAATTAATTTTAATATTATATGTCAATTATAAATTATTTTAACCTATTTATCATTTTTATATATTTCCAACACTAAGCATCATTACCCTTTATACTCATTGCTTTTCTCAAGATTACACATAGTTGTAGGTGCATGCAAGGGTTTAAGAGGCCTATGTAGGTTTTTTCACACATTAAAAGGTTTTTTAAATAATCATGTCATTTAATAAGGTTAATTAGGTTTATTTCATCACCTAAACCTCCATTTAACCCCTCATATGTATTTTGATCTCATAAACTAGGTCCTTCTCTAACTAACTATAAACCCTACATTAATGACTCTTGTAGGTGTATGTGGGCTTCAACTGAGATTGGTTATGGTGTTTAGAATTCTTAATTTAATAAATTTAGGTTATAAATTATAAATTAATACTTTCATTAAAATTAAAATTATTTAAACACCACTTAGACACCACCTATTAGTCCCTTGTCAACCTACCCTACTACAGGTGTACATTTTTAGAGGAAAAAACCCCTATAGGTTTCATGGGATCTAAAATAATACATATTCACATCACCTTAGTTATTTTCATGTCCATTTGGTATTCCTTTTACTATAATAGGAAATAAAAACATAATAATATACACTTTTGGCTCTTTAGTATACCAGTGACCACTTAAGGATTCAAACTTGTAGATTCATTGTTTGTTTTTAGTGGTTTCAGGGGCATCTTTAGACCTTATAAAAGTTGATTTCCACTAATTTTCTAGACCCCAAACTTTACCAAGTTATTTTAGTTTAAAAATAATACAAAATGAGCATAAAAATAATGATCAAAACACTTGATAACCCTATTTTTTGTCCTTGACAAAAAGTATTAGGACCTTTGTTTTCATCTTTTGGGGAAAGAAGGCCTAAACATTGTCATTAAGTCCTTAGAAATAGTTTTCAACCTACATTTGCCAAATTATCTTCTTAAAAAGGATAATACATGATATCTATATCACATAAATACATCAATTAAGGTTGTTTCACATGTTTAAACCTCTCTCTCATTGTTCTTTCTCTCTATTAAGGACACCTCTAGGTAACTATCTTCATACATAGGCAACAAAGTAAGAAACTGGCAGTGACATCACATTTGATCCTAATGGATGCTTGGGCATATATTAATGCCTTAAAATGAAATAATCACAATTAAAACTCAAAAAAATATCCTATACTTTATTTTTAATGTTTAAAATCACTTTCAATCACATAATTGGCTATATATTACAATCATAAGGTAGACTAGTTGTATTTGTGGTTATGATTACAACATATAAGAGAATGTTGATTTGGGGAATAAAATTTAAAGGTATTGGGATTGAAAATACTTTCATAACATGTTATTTAACCTATCCCCACCTTATGGAACCATGAACAAGCATGATGTTCTTGGAAATAGTGAAAAATTGCCTACAACTTAGAGAGGTGTATCCTTTTACAACTTTGAGATACTTGACTCATTAAAACATCATAAAAATTTAAAAAAAAATGGAGATAATTTTATTATGAATCCAAAATCATCTAGAACCAATATTATCAATTTTATTATACGTAAATTTCCAAACCAAAGCAAAACCTATAGGGTGCATGAAATAACAAGCAAAAAAGTATAGTCAACTTCATGAGGATGTTTCATGAATAAAAGGCCACCATTATTAAAAATATTTATATTTAAATGAATTTATATAAGTTTAATTTCACCTCCCCAAGGTGTTTGATCTAAAACCTCATCTACTAGTTGTACCAAGTACAAACTTGAAGACTACTTTTGCTTGCCAAGAAGTGTGAAAAAGGAACAAAATAGTTTTGGGAAAAAAATTGAACTTAAATGGAACTTAAAACATGTAAATAATATCAATTAATCCTAATATATATATATATATATACCATGATCTTATCCCATGTGGCATACTTCCCCATGGGTTGTATAAGTGCCAAACTCACCTTTTTTTCTTAAGAAATATGCTCTTTCTTTTCAATCACCTACCACTTTATGTTACCAACAATTTATTAAGACCTATTAGGACACATGTCACATTAAATCACCTTTTTTAACCATCACACTTCTCAAAAAATATGTATAAGTAATTAAATACCCCTTTTTGACCTTAAAATGACTCAAAAAGACTAAAATGACTAAGGAATAAGGATATTATAACATTAAATGACATAAATTATCCTATAAAACACATTTTTACATCTATATTAGACCCATAAAACACTTAAAATTCATTTTTTTACCTATAGAGTTCCAAATTTGACCTAAAAGTCAAATTTGGTCAACAAATTGGTGACTCATAGGGGTAGTATGCCTCATATACTAAGGACCAGTAGCGTTATCAATCCATTGGGAATAGGATTAATATAAATTATGAAAAAAACAAGGAGACCTTTGACCATTTACCACAATCTTGATCAAGATAAGACAACTAATTCACTACCTCAACCACACAAAGCAAAAGACACACACCAAACAAAGCAAACACACATGTGCTCAAATCACTTAGGAAAAATAGGAAGCAAACAACTATATACATCTAACAACTAATCATACCTCCATTTCCAATATCAAAATTAAAATTTATTGCATCATATTCTTCATAAGATGAAACATGGGGCAAAACATGTTGCTCTTTAGATTGAACACTTGATGGATCAGACCTATTTCTTGGCACTTCAATAACCATGTTCTCAAGTAGACCATATTCAAATGGGTCTATAATGTAAAAGGATTCCTATTTCATCCAAAAAATCTCAACCTTATCATATGGATCCTCAATTGGAACCTCATATGGTGATTCAACAAGGCATACCTTCTTGACTTCCATAGTGCTCTCAATAATATTGGGCTTCCTATCAGCTGCAAGTTCTAGCTCATCAAGGAGATTTTCATATTCTTCCAAATCTTGGTAATTTTACCCCATGGAATATTCCTTCCTCACCTTTCCATGTACTTTATTATAAACTTTTCAAAACTCTTCAAACTCTTGAAATAACTCCATTTATACATGCAAATCATCCTTGTCCTCTTTATCATCTAGAACCACTACCTCTTCAATCTTCTCTTCTTGATGTATAATTTCATCAAGATGGTTTTATTTAAGATCCAATTAATCTAATGGTGATTAAAGATCAAGCTGAGGTATAGGGTCATATTCAAGAACAACATCTTGTACCTTGGTCTCAAGAGAGTTTTCTAGGGTTGTAACCTCTTTGTGAAAGACTTGAAATTATTCTCTATCCATAATATCAATTCATATTCATAATTGAGATGATTATCCAAAAAAAATTTATCAGATTTAGGGTCTTCTTCAAGGGTTTTGATATCCTCCATCTCCCTCTTCTTCATGGTGATGCTAAGACTAGGCATCTTGATATCATGTGACCTAGCCCAATAAGGCTGCCAATGAGGTAGGCTTTCTTCAAGATAGAGTTTTGAAATTTCCTCAAATAACTTCTCTTATATATGTTTCCATATCATATTTTCATCAAGGAAAATGGTGATGTGATGAGGACAAGATGAACTAGTTGGTGGAGGTAGAACATAGGGCTCAAAATCAGGTTGAGAATGAAAAGTAAGAGGTTCTTTTGGGTGTTCTTGGGGAAGGGGAGGCATACCTTGGGTTAATATGGATTGGTTATCTTATTTCCACTTGAAAATAACTTCATCCACATCTGATTTATCTTAAACACTTTTTTGAGGAGGGGTAAATCGGGTGTGTTTAGGAATAGGATCTTATTTTGGGTCTAAACCTTTCATCACACCTTGACTTAACAACTTCATCCTTAACTCTGAATCTTCAATTTTCTTAACTAGGTTCTCTTGAAAAACTCTTTCTTGAAGTTCATAGGAATAATCATGAGCATAAAGAACACAAGATGGATGAGATGTAACATAAGAAACTTATTGAGGAAGGGTAGGAGGGGTTTTTATAGGATCAAGCTCCTTCTCAACTTCACACTCTTTATCAAGACTTTTCTCCTTTTTCTTTCCCCATGACTCGACTATCTTGTTCTTTCTTATAATTTTAGGATTAGAAGTATATCTTTGATGTGGTGGGGATGAAATGTGAGAGGACAATGAGGTATTGAATTCCACTTCCTTTTCTACTAACATGGACTAATTCATATGCATATTAGACAACTCAATCTACCTATCAAGATTAGCTTCAAAATCAAGGTTTCTCTTTTAAACTCTATCTTCCAACTGATTTGGAAAAGGATGATTTTTATATCCTTGATTGGGCTCTTTATTAGGGATTAAATATGGATGATAGGAAACTTGGGAAAGTGGATATGAATTTTGATAGGTTTAATGAGGTTGCCTTTCATGAAATCTTAGCCTATCTTTTAAGGAAGAAACTAGGCCACTCACATCAAGCATCTCACTTATGATCCTTTGCCAATTGGCTCTATTAATATGTTCCCACTCTCTTTTGACCATCTATAATGCATATATCTCCTTATGAATAAGATGAATAATAACCTCTTAACCAAATACCCTTTGTGTGTCAAGATCCAACATATACCTCTCATAACCCAAGAGTGTTTTCTTGAAGGTAAAAATGGATTGACTTGAGAAGTGGATAGGTTGAATAGGAGATTCAAGATATTAAGAAGGCTAGCAATCAAACTGATATGATTCATGAATGGGCTGATACACTTCTTGTTGAAGTTGGTACACTTCATGATAGGGCTGATTAAGAATTTGTTCTTGTTGATAGCAAATGGCACAAGCTTGAAATGTCTCACCAACTTATGTAAGACAAATCTCAACACCAAAATTACACATGAAACTTCATTGAAATAAATAACATAAAGAAATATGTTACCAACAATATTCAAAGGATAACCGATGCTACTTGACTAGCTGATATAGCTTCAAAGTGACCATTGATGATTGAATATATGCCTCTAAAGTCTGATTGTTGAAAGACAATACCAAAAATCTTCCAACCTCTTAGACCAAAAATCCTATTGGGCATGCCAAAAAATATTATCACTTGGATTTAAACCCTTTTAGGAGATAAATAATCTCTCCTCATCCAAGTGGCATAATAGAAACACCTCTAGGCTTGTGGGTATCCTAAGGATGATGTGAATCTCTAGATAGGGCTAGATCCCTTGATATACCACTTTGGATTATAGATACACCTAAACTTTTGGGGGTGAAGGTAGAGAGATAACTAAAATAAAACTATTCTAAAGGAGGTGTTACATAAAAAAATATTATGACTTCCAACCAAATACATTTTAAAAATGAAATAAAGGGATAAATTGAACATACACTTCTCTAATCTACATCTTCTCACATCAATGTTACATTATGAATTTATGAGTGAATGTTCAAATCTAGGAAGACTAGACAAGAGGATTTGAATCACACTAATGAATAAACTCACTCATTCAATCCTTGACATTACCTAGAACACTTCACATTCCCTATAAGAGGAAGCTTTCCAACTATAAATATGATACAAGAATGAGACAACATGCTAAGGAATCCATAGTCTTCATTGTGTAATATCCAACATTCAAGTAAAACACACTAAGAATAGTTATGAAGAGATAAAAATCAATAGTATTTTTAATCAAATTTTATGAAATGATTAGGGTTTTACCATACTAATATGGAGCATAAGTTATAATGGCCAAATTGGTTAGTTCTTATAGAACTTGAGAGAGAGAGAGAAGAAGAAAGAAGTCCAAGGGTCTCAAAGACACTTGCCAAGATAAGAAAATAAATTAATTGTGAATGAGAAGAGGATATGGGATGGACCATGTAAGTTAAAAAGGAATAAGTGGCTATTAAAGTTATCAAACTCTTTCAAAGTGGCATAAAATTCTCTTAACTGACTCAAAAACATTGCCTTCATGATTTGGGATTCTTGAATTCCTCATAACTAACTAGGAATAGGTCTAATGATTGGAATGAAGAGGGAGGATTTTATACATGCCTCTCCATGCATTGGTTGTTGTTATATTCCTCTATAATCATCCCAAAATGAGATATCATCATCTGATATCAAGCAAACTCCTCTTTCATGCACCCTGCACACTTGACCTCAAAATTAACATCAATTACTCATTAAAATCAAGAACACAAAAAATATGTTACCAATAATATTCAAAGGATAACTTGGGCTGCTTGACCAACTGATATAGCTTCAAATTTTCCATTTATGCTTGAATATATGCCTTCAAAGGTTGATTGTTGAAAGACAACACCAAAAATCTTCCAACCTCTTAGACATAGAATCCCACCAAGCATGCCAAAAATTGTTGTCACTTAAATTTTCACAATTTGAGTTGATGAATATCTCTCCTCATCCAAGTGTCACAATGGAAACACCTCTAGTCTTATGGGTAGCCTAAGGATGAGGTGAATCTCTAGATAGGGATAGCTCCCTTGATGTACCACTTTTAATTACAACTACACCTAAACTTTGGGGGGGGAGTGAAAGAGAGAGAGATAATTAAAATAAAACTATTATAAGGGAGGTAATACACCAAATAAGATGATTAATTACAACTAGATTCATGTTACACATGAAATCAAGGGACAAATTGAACATAAACTTCTCCAATTTACATCTTCTCACATCAATGTTACATTATGAGGTTATGGATGAATGTGAAAATATAGGAGGACTATATAAGAGGCCTTGAATGACATTAATGAATATACTAACTTAATAAATCCTTGATATTTTTTATAATACTTCACATGCCTTTCAATAATAAGCTTTCTAATTGAAAATAGAATGCAAGAATGAGACAACATGCTAAGGAATCCACAGTCTTCACTAATAAAGATCAAAGATTCAACTAAAACACACTAAGAATAGTCATGAAGAGGTAAAAATAAGTAGTCTTATTGATTAAATGGTATGCAAATAAGCAAGTTTGTCCATGCTTAGGTGGAGCATAAGTTACAATGGCTAAAATGGCTAGTTCTTATAGAACTTGAGAGAAAGAGGAAGAAGAGAGAAGTCCAATGATCATAAGGACACTTGTAAAGTTGATAAAATTAGTTAATTATGTATGAGAAGAGGATATTTGATGGACCATACAAGGTTATAAGGAACAAGTGGCTATCCAAGTCATCAAATTCTTACAAAGTGGCATAAAATTCTCTTAATTAGCTCAGAAAAATTGCATTCATGATTTTGGATTTTTGAACACCTCATAACTGACTAATAATAGGTAAAATGATTGGAATTAATGGGTAGGATTTTATAAATTCCTCTATATGAATTGGTTTTATTTATTGTCCTCTAGAATCATCCCATAATGAGATATCATCATCTCTTATTAGGAAAACTCTTCTTTCATTCACCCTACACACTTGGCCTAAAAATTGCTATCAATTTCTCATGAAAATCCATGGTAGGTATTTTATGAAACATTTAAAGACACTCCATGGCCTTATAATAATTAGGTACACCTTAAAATCACCTCACTTGAAGATCTCCACCTTTCTCACTATCTTGTCCACTATGCTAGTTTTGACTTGCTGAGATGAGAGTTCTAGTCTTGACACTTAGGAGGTTATTATTGGAATAAAATTACCATAGGGACTTATTAAAATTACTAATATTCCCTCCAAATTTCATTTCATCTTTAGACTCCTCCTCTAGCCTGCATAATTCACAAAAATGTTAAGAAAAGCCTATTTTGTACCCTATCTGTACAAGTCTATATAACTAAAAAGTATGGGAGGGATCTTGAGTGAGTCCTTTATAAGTTACAATAACTTTCAAGATAAAAATATTCCATTACAATGAATATCCAACTTTATTTCTCCAATCAGGTCTTGACTAAAGGTTTTAAAGGGTTTTAGGCCTATTTTGAATCTTAATCTTTGTTCATAGAGCTTTGACATCCAACTTACAAAAAAATTCCACAAAGATGATGTTAAAGGACGTTTATAACACCTCCAAACTCCTTTGTCATCCATACAAGGCCTCATGAAAAATATGAGGATTTGAATTTGACATATCAAGCTTGTTCTCTTATTCTTTGTAGGTCTGAGTTAGTTTTTAATCCAAATTTGACCTTCTTGGTGCTTTCTTTGTAATTTGAAATCTATCACATACCTAAAATCACCCTATGAACATGTTTCAATAGGTTATATAACTCATCTCATGTTGGTATTATAGTTTGTATGTAACTTTTTGTGTTTTAGACCTTCTTATTTTATTTATTTACATTATATAAGCATCTGCATATCTTATATGAACCTAAAAACATGATCATATTAGTTATAAATACCACTTACATATAAAAGTGAAAGTGACCTCTTGTTTGGATTCTAGGCATAACCATGCCTCATGAGCCAGTCTGCACTTTAAAAGGTTTTGACCTATATGCTCAAAATATACCTTCTTTAATTGGTTTCCAAAAATTTTCTAGGTTTAATTCCACTTATAACAACTTATTTAAAGGTTCATATCACTCATATTCAATCATTTTATCTCCTCCCCAAAACTACCAATTTATGTATGAGGGGAAGTACCCCATATTTGAGATAAAATAGGGTATACTTCCCCTATTATCTCAAGAAATATGAGTATCAAAAGTACTTATTAAAGTGTTTAGGAACTCCCACACCAAAATTAACCTTTAGATCAGGTCATTAAGCCTTTAAATTTGTCCAAATCCTAAAACCGACCCTATGTGAAGAAACTGTTAGCAGGGTTTAAGACTGTGGGCTACATATTACCTCATTTGACCCTTTTTATCTTTCCAAAATCCATCATGATGTTTTCATGAGTGTATTTTACTGTGTTAAATTTTATATCAGTTTATATTTTCACTCTAAATATCCATGATCCTTTTTATACACCCTACTCAGTCAAAATTGGGTTTTGTTCTTGATAGGATTATGCTTGTTTAGAGCTCCTATAGGTAGAGATTTGCTCAGTTTGACCCTAATGTTAGTTAATAAAGAATTTATTTGAATATTATAGGTCAAATATAAATTATTTTAACTTTTTTATCATGTTTAGATAGTTCCAACACTAAACATCATCACCCTTTATACTCACTACTTTTCTCAGGACTACACACAACTGTAGGTGCATGCAGGGGTTTAAGAGGCTTGTGTAGGTTTTTTCACACATTCAAAGGTTTTTTTAAATAATAATTGGCTTTAATAAGGTTTTATTATGTTTATTTCACCACATCAACCCCCCTTTAATAGCTCATATGAATTTTTAGCTAATAAATTGAGTCCTCTAACTGACTCTAAACCATGACTTAATGACTCATATAGGTGTATGTGGGCTTCAATTAAGATTTGTTATGATTATTTTAATTATTAATTTAATAATTTTAGGTTAAAAATTATAAATTCATAATTTCATTCAACTTTAATGTCTTAAAACACCACTTAGACACCACCTATCAGTCCACTGTCAACCTACCCTGTTGTAGGTATTCATTTTCAAAGGAAGAAACCCCTATAGATTTCATGGGATCTAAAACAACACGTATTCACATCACCTTAATTATTTTCATGTATATTTGGTATTAATTTTACTATATTATGCCATAAAAACATAATAATATACCATGTTGGTTCTTTAGTGTACCAATGACCACTTAAGGATTCAAACTAGAATTCACTGTTTATTTTTAGTGGTTTCAAAGGCATATTTGGACCTTATAAAAGTTGAATTCCACTAATCCTCCTGACCCCAAAATTTACCAAGTTATTATCTTTAATAGATAATATAAAATGATAAAAAAATTATGTATCAAACCACTTGATAACCCTATTGTTTTTCCTTGACAAAAAGTGTTAGGACTTATGTTTTCATCTTTTGAGGGAAAGAAGGCTTGAACACTGTCATTGAGTCCTTAGAGGAAATTTCCAACCTACATTTGGCAACTTATCTTCTCAAAAATTATTATCCATGCTCTCTATATCACATAAAAACTTAAATGAAGGCTGATTCACATGTTTCAACCTCTCTCTTATGGCTCTTTCTCTCTGTTAAGGACACCTATAGGTGACTATCTTCATACATACGAAGAAAATTAGGAAAATTAGTAGTGATCATCACGTTTGATCCTAATGGATGCTTAGTCATATATTAATTCCTTAAAATGAACTACTCACACTTAAAACTCAAATAAATCTCCTATAGTTTATTTTAAATGTTGAAAATCACTTGTAAGCACCTGGTTGACTATATATGACAATCATAAGGTAGATTGGTTGTATCTGTGGTTGTGATTGCAACTTCAAGGAGAATGTTTATTTTGGGAATAAAATTTAAATGTGATAGGTTTGATAATAATTTCATAACATGTTAATTATCCTATCCCCACTTTCTAAAACCATGACAAAACATGAAGTTCCTAGAAATATTGAAAACTACCTACAACTCAGAGAGGTGTATCGTTTTGCAAATTTGAGCTATTTGACTCATAAAAACATCATAAAAATTTAAAAAAAGAATGGATATTATCTGAATATTAATCCAACATTATTTTGAACTAATATGACCAACTGTGTTATATGTAAATTCCTAAACCAAAGCAAAACCTATAGGGTGCATGAAATAGTAAGCAGAAAAGTATAGTTAACTTCATGAGGATGGTTCATGAAGCATAGGCAACCATTATTCAAAATATTTATATGAAAATTAAGGTCACTAAGTTAAATTTAATCTCTCCAAGGTGTTTTATCTTAAACCTCCTATGTTGGTTGTACAAAGTACAAAATTGAAGACTGCTTTTGCTTGTCAAGAAGGGTGAAAAAGGAGAAAAAAAATTTTGGGCCAAAAATGGAACTTATAGAGCACATAAAATATGTAACTAATTTTTTGGAATTTGAAGAGACATACCATTATCTTCCCCCATGTGGTACACTTCCTCATGGGCCATATAAGTGCTAAACTCACTTTTTTCCTAGGAAAATTGCTCTTTCCTCTGAAGCACCTACCACTTTTAGTTACCAACAATTTATTAAGACCTCTTAGGACAAATTTCATGTGACATCACATTTTGTAACCTTCACACTTCCAAAAAAATCCATACAAGTAATTAAATGCCCTTTTTTACCTTAAAATAACTCAAAATTACTAAAGAACTAAAATGACTAGGGACTAAGTCTAGTATAACATTAAATGACATCAATTATCCTATAAAACATCTTGTAACATCTATATTGGACCCTTAAAACACCTAAAATTCAATTTTTTACCTATAGAGGTCCAAATTTGACCAAAAAATCAAATTTGGTCAACAATATCCTAAAATGACTTTGTACTATTATTAATCAAGGAATTAACCTATATTTGCTAGTAATTAATTCACTTTTCCTTTTCAATTATTTGCATGCTTATAGTAAAAAACATAGATTAAATAGGTTTTTTTTTTAAATTACCATTTTAGTCACATTGTGTTTCCTTTTTACAAACAATACCAAATTACTTTTCATTTAAAAATCATTAAACATTTATCTTCCCAAGGCCTACCTACTTGGATTTTATCACCAAGGGAGAAGATGAATTAATTTCATATCCAAGTATAAATGCATGTTTGATGGTATATATTTTCAAATCACCTGATACCCTTATGACTATGAGATTGTGAATTAAGGGGGTAGATCCCAATACTAAGCCAATACCATCTCCAATACAAATCCCTTTCAACCTAAATATCCTAAAAATAGCCTTGGATTGCTTTCTAATTCCTTATTTTAGCCAAATTTTGTATCACATTAAAATTAAATTTTATTATAACTTAATAACACTTAGGATGACCAATTAGTTAGCATTTAATTTCTAGTTTCTACTTTCTCTTTGATCATTTATGTTGTATTTCAAAACTTGCATTAACAAGAATTGGTGTAAGGTTTGTGTTGTGTGTTCCAATTGGATTAGACACATCAATCTAATTGATCATGTGTTTACTTTCATCTTGCTTCAAAAATATCTTGAAAAATTTTCTTCTTTTTCAAAATACTATCATTCTGATTGATACAGTCTCTTACAAACTATTTAGCCTTTCTACCTGTAGTACATAGTCAACTTACATAACTATATATCCTTATCTTCTTTTTCAATTTTATGGTTACTAGTACATATTCAACCTACATGACTATGTATCTTTATCTTTCTATTCTATTAATTTTATTTACAAAACTCTTTCAACCTATTTGACTATGTACCTCTCTGATTGGCTCTATCCATATTCTCCCCTCTCATTTCCTATCTCAAATTCTTTCATCAATCATCATTAAATCCCATATCATAATTTTCTTAGATAACCTAAATCCATTTAGACACTATATGGTGTGCTCTTTTCTTATTCTCTTTACTTCCAAAGATAATCCTCACTCTTGGAATACTTATTCTCCTCCCTCATCTTTAAATTTTAATATGGTTCAAATCACTCCACAATGTGATATTAGTGGATCATATCATTTTCATACCCATCAAGATAATTTCCATCTTCAAACATATCACCACAATGTGGGGGTTATGAATAAGGAATCCATATAGGGGAGATTAGTATAGTTTTAGTGAAGAAAATGAAATCAAAACAAACACACCAAACATAAACACCTCTAGCCTAGACACTATGAAGAGCATATGTAACAAGAACACAATGAAAAGATAAATATAAAATATAAATCTTCCTTTAACCTTCCTTGTATCTATAAAACTGCTTGTTGAGTTGGTTTGCTCCACTGTGTGCTCAAGAATTTTTTGTCAATGAAGCTCCATTGTTCCACCTCTCCTTGGTACCTTGGTAATGTTGGTTAGATTAGATTTGATTAATAAATTGGCATGGTAACACTATAATGAATCTTCTTTGAGGTATTTTTGAATAATAATATTGTACTATAAATTTTTAAAGATCAATATGTGAGGCCTATTTATAGCCTCCAAAGTTAACTCTCACCCAAGTTAAGTTAGGTTAGGATTAATCATGGTTGAGTTAAAACAAACCCTATATGAGTTAAGTCTAACCCTGGTTGAGTTTAAGAGGTGGAATTTTATTATGATTTTGAATTAATAGGCATGGCTCATAAATTTATATATTTTTAAAATATTTTGTGATAGCTTGACAACTCATAAAGGCAATGATGAAGAAGCTTGATATTTTGAAATTTTGAATTTCCATTTTTAGATATTCATTAATTATAAATGGATTAATTAGATAATAATTTAATCTATTTTAATTTTCTAATTCATTTTGATTAGCATTTAATATCTTTTAATATTTTTTTAAGTTCCCCACTTAATGTATTCATAGGCCAAACTGGTAGTTGTTAGGTCACAAGGTGACTGGGGACGAATCTATGAGAGGTTATTATTATATATGGGATAATACCTAAAACATGGATGCCTAAAAAATATTTTTAGCACTAATGTCCAATGTGTGGATGAAATTGGTATATTTAATGGTTTATAAGCTTAATTTTCAACATTTGGTAGAAATCTAGTCGGGAGCTAGTTGTGGCTAGAATGGTGTGTCTATTGTTTGCCCTTGTTTGGGAAGGAATTGAAAGATATAGGCATAATAATTTATTCTAAAATAATTAAAATTTAATTTATGCCTAATACCCTATATGATGATGTATGAACCTTGGATGCCCCCTTGAGGGAGTAGGCAACAAATAAGGTCAGCGACCATTCCCTCAAAAAGAAAGAAATGATGTGACCTAAAGGTAAAGGGGGTGGAAATATTGACTTACCCAAAGTCAGTTATAATTAGTGGCATGGTTAGATGCCCTATATGGGTAAACAAAAATTTTCCTAAAGGAAATTATAATCATCAACATTGGGAGGTAAAAAATATAATGTTTTGCCCAAAGGTAGTTATAATCACTAGAAAAATGAAAACATGCCCAAGTTGAGTGGATAAAGATAGTGATTTTCCCAAAGGTGATTATAATCATTATTTCAATGAAAACATGCCCCGATATGGTAGGAGAATGATAATGATTTTCCCAAATGTGGTTATAATTATTAACAACTAGGTAGATTGAAACATAATGATTTTCTCAAAGGCAGTTATAATCATTGACACTATGGAAAAGTGTAAAAGGGGGCTTATGTACTAAATTTGTACTCATGGAATAAGAGTAAGCTAGTAAAAAGGAGAAAGATGAATTTTGTCAACTTTTTATTATAGATATGCATGTCCTAACTATCAAGGATTAAAATTCATTTGTGATATAATTACTTTATATTTGGGAAATCATTGGATAAATTAGGAATTTTTTTGGTGACCAAGGAGAATTAATAAGACACCATTGCTTGTAAGATCTATTGAACTTATTTTTGTTATAACATGTAATTTTATGCACCATGATATAAAAAACCATGATAACCTAGTCATAATATGTATAAAGATTGACACTCAATCTTAAAAAATATAATAATACACCAATGATAAAAACCAGGATGATAATGTTAACATATGAATATGGATAAACTTAAGTATGATTCACAAAGAATAACCCAATGAATTCATGTATACTAAATCAAGGTAGAATAATGAAAAACATAAATAGGAAAACAAATAAACAAAATAAAACACCAATAAACAAAAACACAATAAAACACCAAGAAAGAAAGAAAGACACAATGAAACAAAATAATTGGAATAAAATGTACAAACACAAACAATGGTTAATCGCAATGTTAGTGTAAATAGAAAACAAATTATTCATGCATGTGTAATAGAGGTGTTACTCTTGGTGATAGGGTGGTCCTTAAACTAGATAGAAACAACATAGGTATAACAATGCAAGGATAATAACACAAAGTTACCCCTAAGCTATAAGGAAATAATGACACAAAAAAGATGACAAACAGTGCCCCTAGGCTATAGGAGATAAGGAGACAATATAAATAAAGAAGGGGGAATGGAAGAAAAATAAAGTTTCATTGAGCTAATTCTAGATGCACAAGGAAAGTAGACATGACCTACATAGTTCCATGGTCCAATATGAACTTTAGGCTAAATGTATTTCTCCCAAGATATGGGATAGAATAAAATTGATGAGATGAAAACATGATGGACATGTGAGGAATATGGAAAGGTCTCAAAAAATGGTAAGAATTTAATAATAAGAATGAGCCCACAAAATAGTGATAGTGTAAATAAATCATAAAACAACAATATTGGAAGATGAATCTAAGTGGTTAGTAGTGTATCAAAGTGAAATACATAATGTTCACAATATTAACTCATAAAACAGTGAGAGAATAAGGCTTAAGGCTAATAAGATGGATAAACTAAATGGTTCAACTCATAAAATGGAGAGAAAATGGCTTAATTTACTCATAAAAGAATGAGAATGTTAAAAAGGGTGACTGAGCTAACATCAACATGAATTGAGAACTACCTACATAGTCCCATTAGGACCTCAAGTCATTGTAGTTCCACTTTGTAATGGAGGATTCAACTAGGTAGCAGTAATTTCATGAATTATAAAAATGACATAGTATAGAAAGAGGAATTTCAATGTGATATGAAAAGTCATGGTAAAAGTGCTTCCCCTAATTTTACCACATGCGGTTATAATTAGGAAACAATGGCATAGGTTAATGATACTAATTTTACCAAAGGTGGTTAGAATTAGTAACACTAAAAAGGAAATAAAATGTGTGAATAATGAATAATGAAATTTCCAAACCACTATCATACTATTCCAATAGACTACATATGTCTAGAATACCAAATCAACTATTGAAAATTTCATTTGAATCTAATCACTTAATGTGCCCAAATAACCAATCAAGTGGAACCAAGGTCAAAAGGGTGGGTGGGGAGGGTAAAAATAACTTTGGTCAATAGTGAAGGTATGGTCGAATGGTATACAATATGATATAAGGGAATATGTATCACAAAACAATTTAATTGATCCTTATAGACAATACTTCAGGTCTCTCAAGCAAAATAATACTTGAGGTGGATTATGCTCATAGGCTCATCAAGTTCATCTCCATCTGGTGTAGCAAGCATGTATGTTTTAGAGCCATAGTTATCAATAATGACATATGGGCCTATCATATTGGGTTTGAACTTTCCATTATTATTCTTCTCAACCATAGTGTTCTAGTTTTATTTAAGAATAATATCCCCTTAAACTCTATATTTTTGACCCATCGGTTATATTGACCCCATAACCAATTTTGGTAAGCTTGAAGGCTATTAATAGTGGCCATGCACTTTTCATCAAGTAAATATATCTATTTCAAGTGATCTAATATATAATATTCATAATCCAAGACATGTTTTAATGAGATATGTATAAAAGGTAACTCAACCTTGATGGGAAGAATAGCTTTAGTGCCATAGACTAGGGAATATGATGTGGTTCCTATTAGAGTATGGTATGCCTAGAGGGAGAAAAATATTTATAGGTGCCAATCATAACCAACATCAGATATAATTTTTGATGGGATACCATAGTTGTTGATGAGATGGTTAAATATGAATTTGGAAATCTATTTTCTAGTCACATAAGTGAGGAGTATATCTTTGACCCACTTAGTAAAATATTCAATGGTAGTAAGGATGCGTTTATGGCCAACAGATGAGGTAGGGTTAATATTCCCAATGAGATTGAGTCCCCATTTGAAAATGAACATGGTGTAAGCATAAGTTTGAATTTTTTTTCTAGGGCATGAATTAGATTATCATTCCTTTGACATTCCTCACTCTTTTTTATATAATTAGTTACATCTACTTTCATAATTGGAAAATAATAGTTAGTACATAGGAACATTTTGGTAAGGACAACCTTGTTGGTATGTGAACCACATACTCCTTCATAAACTTCCCTTAATGCTAATGTGCCTTTTATTGAATTTAAATAATGAATCAAAGTTCCATCAAATCTTTGGTGGTAAAGGGTTGGGACAATTAAGGTATAACAAGTGGCTTGGTGTGTAAAGGCCTTTTGTTGTTTATGTGATAGGTTTGGTGGTATGATATGGTCATGAAGGTAATTATAAAGGTTTGAGTACCAAATATAATTAGGACCAACAATATCATATATCATCACGATAGTCAAAGGTTCATGAATAGGTGCTAAATTATTTTCAATGAGGAATTGATATTATCTTTCCTTGTTAGTGTGGTAGATCAAATAAATAATGGTGGCCATGGAATCTATGGTCCTGTTATTGGCCCTTGGTATGTGTTCAAACTAAATTTCAAAAATTTATTGCTTGAGAGTGTATACCATGGCCTTATATGGTACCAAATTATCATCTTTGGTCTAAAAGTGGTATGTAACTTAATTAATGATTAACTAAGAATAGCCATAAACCATGAGATGTTGAATATTCCTTTGTACTACTTAACAAAGCCATGCAATGAATGATTTGTATTCATCCATGTTATTAGTATAAGGAAAGTTGATATAGAATGATTTCTGAATGAGATCCCCCTATGGTGTCATAAATAATAATCCTACCCCTAATCTATGTGATGTAAATGACCCATCAAAATATAGCTTCCAATGCTTCTCCTTAGGAGGTGTTTCTATAATGGTCATAATATATTCATCTGAGAATTGAAAAGTGAGTGGTTTGGTATATAAAAGGGGAGATTCAACAAGTTGTTCTACAAGTACTTATCTCTTTATATATTTCTAGTTGACATAATCAATATTAAACTCACTCAAATTCATGATCCATTTAGCCATGCGGCATTGTAAAAATGTCTTGAATAGTAGATAATTGAGTGAATCTACTTTAGCAATAACTATGGTCTTATTGTTAAGCATGTAATGATGCAAATTTTAAGATGAAAAAACCATAATTAAACAATATTTTTCTATTGGAATATATTTGTACTCATACATGACCAATGTATGGATTCGATAGTACATGACATTATCTTTTTCATTGTCATCATGTTGAGCTAGAAGTGCCTTGAGGGCATTGTCTATGGTAGATAAGTATAAAAAAAATTCCTTTCCTAGCATTGGTGGTAAAAAAATATATGGATTGGCAAGATATTCCTTAAAATTCTCAAATACTTTCTATAATTCTTCATCCCAAATAAATGTAATACCTTTCTTTAATAAGTGAGTGAAGGGATGGTATATATCAGCCAACTATGAAATGAAGTGTTTGATAGACTAGATTTTTCCCAACAAACTATGGAGTTGCTTCAAATTGGAAGGTGGTAGCATCTTAGTAATGGATTGTACCTTGGTTGGATCAACTTTAATTCCTCTATGAGAGACAATAAATCCTAACAATTTGATTGAAGTAACATGAAAGATGCACTTATTTGGATTGAGTCTGACCTTGTACTCATGAAGCCTCATAAATATTATTCATAGTATAGATGGATCATCTACATGAGTCTTTAATTTATCTAATATGTCATCAACATAGTATTTTAAAATATTATGTATCATGTCATAAAATATTATAGCCATGGATATTTGGTATATGGCCCCAGCATTCTTGAGGTTAAATGACATAACTTAATAATAAAACATTCCCCATGGAGTGGTGAACATTAATTTGTGTTGGTATTCTATCACAATATATATCTATTTGTATCATGAAAATCTATCCATAAGGGAAAGCATCTCATACCTAGTGATGGAGTCAATTATCATGTTGATATTTAGCAAAGGAAAGTCATTTTTGGGGTGAGCCTTTTTTATGTCTCTAAAATAAGTGAAAATTATGATCCCTTCTAGCTTTGTATTGATAGGCATAATATTTGAGATCCGATATGAATATTCAATTAGTTAGATGCATCTCACTTCTAATAGTTTTTATAACTCTTTCTTTACTAAGACAATAATACAAATATGCACCTTACACAATTTATGATTCATAGGTTTAGCATTAGGATGTACAACAAGGTGGTGTACAACCAAAGTGGGTTCAAAACCTCTCATGTCAAAATAGGCCTATGCAAAGATGTCAACAAATTCCCTCAAAATGGATATAAAAACTTCATGTTCCTCCTTAGTGAGGGATTTGCCTAATTTGATCCATTTTGGGTCATCTAGAATCATGATTTTGACTTCCATAAAATATTATACTAGGAGAGTTAAGACATATTCTAGAATGGTTGGTAATGATGTGAATTGGCCTGTGATAGCAAAATCCTCTAGTTAGACTAGTTCTTTAAGCTCTCCTAAATAGGATGAATCTAAATATCCTTATGGCAATGATGACCATGTCTTAAAAACTATAAGAAAATTCTTGGTAAATTTGATCAAAGGCATGTTGTGTTTTTAAACTAAACTTGGACCTAAAAGAAAGTTCATCATTGGTGGTCTCCTAAGCTTCATTTGAGGAAAGGTGAAAACCTTCATTTAATGGTGCCTAAAATAGGATTTCACTAGAAGACTGGCCTTTCTCTTTACTTTTACCCTAGTCTAAAAGTGCCTCAAAGAGGTTTTCACTTTGGGACCTTAATGTTTTATCTTTTTATTTTTGGCTAAGGGTGTTTAACAATTCTCCAAATTAGGCAACAAGATCTAGTTTGATAAAAAATCCCTTTTGTGGTCTTCCAATAGAACATTGTCTCTTAGGTCTAGAAAATCACAAAAGGCCTCATCATTCTCAAACTCATCTATAGGCACTATAGATTCTTGTCGGTCCCAGTCTATAAGTTTAGGATGATTTATGGGAAGTGGTTTATATCATATTACTAGGGTAATGATACAAATGGTATGGGTGTCAAACGTGTTAGTACTATCAAGGTCTTTGTAAAGGTTATGATCAGACTCTAATTTACTTATGGCATTGCCATCACTAGTCATTAGATTTGGAATACAAATAAGATATATGGGTTCACCCCAGGTAGTTTAAATCCATGACCATAAGTTCCTTTGTACCTAGTCATATAAATTAGCTCAAGAGTTCCCTATTGATTTTACCTAAGGCCTCCACCTTCATAGGCTTGTTTATCTGTGATCTTATTATAGATAGGATATTTTGGATTATATTATAAATTGGACAACTTGTCATTATGCAACCATAATTCATCCTTGGCTAATGGGTCCTCTTCTGAGCTAATGTCTAGTGTGAAAATAATAGGTGGACTGTGAAACTTGCCTTTTATTTTTCATTGCAAGGTGTCCTAGATTTAAGTCTTCCATATAACTTGGGGTTATGTGGAATATTGGGAATATGGAATGTGTCATGAGTCAAATACTCTCTTAGACCATTAGCTAAGATGGTAAAATGATTATACATTTCAATGGGAGGTGTATGTGAAGATGAGACAAGTCTAACTAGGTCTATATAATTAGCCTCTAACAATTCAATAAGTATCTATTTATCTTTATCCTTCTTAGAAATTGGATCTAGGCCAAAATAGTAGCTATAACCTTCATACTCCACCTCTAAATGTTTGTAGAGCTCATATGGCTATAAATTTTCATTGGTAGTGACTTTTATGCCTGAGTGTGAGAACTTGAGACATTGATGTAATGTCAAAGGGATTGAACTAATTTCATGTATCTAAGGTCTTCCTAAAATTAAATTGTAGGATAGGTCTAGGTCCAACACATGATAGAGTATATCATAGTTCAAAGGACCAATGATAACTAGCAAGATTATGGTGCATTATGATTCCCATTCTTCACTATTTTAGGCTTTGATAATAATAGTTTCTAGCTATAGATTAGCTATTGTATATCCTAGATGCTTGATAAGATTTAAAGACACAATATTTAGGCCTGATCCATTGTTTATGAGGAAATGTTTGACTTTGTGCCATGTGATGACAACTTCAATGTACAAGGGATTGTTATGGAGAGGGCCAAGGGATGAAATATCACTTTGGTCAAAGTTTGACTATTGGTCTAGGGATAGATGTCCAACCAAAGCTTAGAATTTGTCTAGGTTTATGTCATTGGGAACTTGGGATTGACCTAGGAGTTCTATAAGGATTTTCTTAAATATAGTAAACATACACAACAAATCTATAATGGAGATTTGTACAAGTTTCTTCTAAAGCTACTCCATAATATCATATAGTTTTTACTTAATAATGATAAATGGATTACTCTTAGATAATACAGTGGATTGTATAATGTCATTGAAAGGAGGTCATAGGCTTGGAATGGTAATCTTAAACTGTCAAGTTTTGATTTCACCATATGGATTGGATAACTTGATGATGATAGAGATGGCCTAGATAGGATAAGTCTCAATTGTCAATGCACTTGGTTATGTTAATGGGGAAATTATGAGTTATTAGTATAAGGAACTAAAATAGTAATCCTTGATTTTTTTTATACTTGGTTATGGCCCTAGGTCAAGGAAAGATTACTCACATATGTACGTTGATTCGTATTATTTGGTAATGGTCCTAGTCTATTGAAACTTGGTCTAGGATTAATGGTAATAGTATAAATGTGACCTCTTGTAATATGACCTATAACTTTATTGTAGTCATGTGAAACTACATGGTAAATATATTGGTTGTTGGGGTTATTTTAGCCTTAGTTCCTGCCATTCATTTGACATTATTATTGCTATGACTGATATTGCCATTATTGTAATAGTGGTTGTTGATACTATTGTTTTTATTATGATCTTCATTATTGTTGTTCTTGATTATTATTATTATTATTATTATTATTATTATTATTATTATTATTATTATTATTATTATTATTATTATTATTATTATTATGTGGAAAAGGGTTTTAGTAGATACCCAAATTCTGATTAAAAGTAGACACTATTATCCAATGTAATCTCCCCATTTTATAATATATTTTATATGAGGTGCTTCAGTTGTAAATGATGGTGTATGAAATGTACATGAACATGATGGCATTCATAGAACTCATGCTTTTTATACAAGTCTAGATTGAGAATACACTTAAGATAATGCTTTAAAATTAGCCAAATAATCATATTAGCCATGGATAACTTAAAAAATATAGCTTTGATAGGTTTACGAAGTTCATCAAAGACTTAAGGAGTGAGTCTTCTTCTTGGAGGATGGGTTTGCAAAAGTAATATTTACTACATTTGAGGATTTAGTATATGTTGTTGTGTAGGTTATGCTTGTTGAATAGGATATTAATGTAGAGTAAGCTACATTTGTGGCATAGGTTCAGTCGATAGTGTTTGTACTATCTAGAAATGGAACTACTTAGTTACTCCATTTTAAACAACATTCTTATTGCAGTTGTATTACTTGGATTTCTTATAGTTGTTAGCCTAAGCTAGTGTTGACATTTTCACATAGATTTAATTAGAGTTATGACTTGGTTTTATGCCTTAGTTTTAGTTATTATTATGGTTTGAGGAGGTTAATTTGATAATACCTTTATTAATAAGGGGATTTTCAAATTTTAAACCTTTGTCGATGATCTATTTTAAGGTGTGTGCACACTACATATTCAAGTGGTGAGATATCTCATTGTACAAATTTTTAGTAAACACATTAGCTAATTATTTATTTGGTAAGTTATGGGTGAAGTGAATAGAAATCACTCTCCATGTCTGTAGGTAACTTGAAAATATATCACCATATTTATACTTGGCCTAAGTCAAATCCACTAATGAAATATCATTCTTGAGATTATAGGAGAAGTGTTGTATAAACTTTTATGAGAGGTCATCAAAATTAGATATGTAATTCTTTAGAAAGTTTAGGGAACACTCCAAATCCTATACAGATAGACTTTGAGGAAATAAAATGAGTAGGTAAATGTCACTATAAGCCATTGGTTGGAAAGTGACAAAGAACTCTGTCAAATGGGCCTTAAGGTCTCCTTTACCCTTGTATTTATCAAATTTTGGTGATTCATACCCTAGAGGAAATGGTATCTAAATATAATCCATGTTGAATGGGTATGAACACACATCATATAATTTGAATTTATCAGTTTACTTCTCTTCTTGAATGGTGTCAATTTCATCCTTCATCTATTATAATTCTTGGGCCAAAAAATTGGATGGTACATTTGGTTGTAGAGGTGGCTAGGTGGTTAGAGGTGGATTGCCTTGACTAGGGTATAATGGAGGTATGGTTTGCTATGGAATGTTGGTTTGATGGGTGAACTAACCAAGAATATGCATTTGGATGTGATTATTGAAATTACAAATTTTATTGGGTTATATTCTATTTTGAATTTGGTATATGGCCCTGGTTTTGAGGAAATTAGGGCTAAGATGCAAGGATATAGATTTTGGGTAAAGTATTGTGCTTGATAAGGTTGAGTAGGGACTTTTTGTTGACTATTCAAACCTAGTTGAACAAAGGGATCTTACTAACCAAGGCCTTGACTTTAGATTTATGGAATGTGTTGAATAAAAGGTAATTATTGGTTGATGGGTACTTATTGGATGTTATCACCTTGTTGTTACATAAATACCTATTATGAACTAGACACTTATTTTGTGTTAAAATTTTGTTTTTGACCAATAGACACACATTTTTTATTATAAAATTTTATTGATTATAAAGGTATATTGGTTTATTATTGTAGAGGTACATTTATCACTACCTATTGAGGTGGGACATTTATTGGCCCCTATTGAGGTGGCATAGTGTTCTAAATATACTGTAGAATAAAAATTTACTCTATGTTTCATTCTATTTTGTTCAGTCACACATCAAGAAATTTTGTCTTCACATACTTTGGTCTAAGATGGCAGAGTTTTGAAATAGAGCACGGGCTCTATTTTCCTTTTGATTTGTTTTTGTCTAAGTGTTGAAGTAAAGCTGAAGCTGACAAGTGTCATCATCTGAAACACCTTTCATATTTTCTATGAGTTGATTGGAATGTGCCACGTATCTCATAGCGACTTAGTAGAACGTGCCAAGTGTCATCATCTAAAGTTTCATATTGGCACCCACATTTCATCTCTTTTCAGTGAAAGGTTTTAACAAGCTAAGTATCAGGATCAAGCAGAAAGTGCCAAGTGGTAGTCATGGAAGGTCTCAATTTTGTTTTTCTAAAAGCAATGGAAGATGCCACATATCCCAATAGAAGAAATTAGAAGCCACCACGTGTTGTGATCTGAATTATATTCATTTTGCTTCACTGATATAGCAAAGACTGTGGTGGGTCCCAAGTTTTGTTTCTTAAGCAAGCAGAAGCTACCAGGTGTCACTATCTATGTAAATGTGAAATGAGACCCAATTTTTTCTACAATATAAATATAGTAAAGTAGAGATCTCCATGTGTCATCTTTCGTAGGTTTCTAAAAGGGTAGCTAAAAGTAGTGAAGATCACCACGTAACCCTAGATAATTAAAACAGAGATTGCCATGTGTCCTTTAATAAAAATAGCAGAGACTGACACCTGTCCCTATGGCCCTTTTAAAGTTACTCTAGTAAGAAATGATGTGGGTCTTATTTTATTTTAAGCTATTGAATTTTTTAGGAAGCAGATAGTGACAAGTGTCAAAGGTAGAACATTCCTGAGTAAAGACACAAAAGAGTATAAGTTATGTTGAAAGTGCCGTGTGTCTTCAATAGGTGTTGTGAAACACACCAAGTGTCATTTTCCAGTGTCTCCTAAGTAATAAGAAGATTTTCAAAGAATTAGCTAAGTGTTATCTAGTGTTTAAGAGAAGGGAGCATCCTAAAATTTGTTTTAGCCAATGAACTACTAGAAGACAAAGCATTTTAGAATCTATAAAATATCTTTAGTTAGACACTACCAGTTTGATTAGATTTCAGTTGGGCCGTTAGATTAGGAACAAGCAGACAATCCAGAGTGAATCCAAGGCTATAAATAAGGGTGTAGAGATCACCAGAGAGGATCATCAAATACCAGAGGAATTACTAGAGAGAATTTTGAGAGTGATATATTGTAAAAGGTTTAGACTTTCTAGAGCTGTGACTAGTAATATCATTTGATTTTGTTCTATCTTCTCAAGTTGGAAGGTTTATGTAACTATGCATGTTTATGTGCCTCTTATGTGACTAGATAATTAATGAAAAGATTGAATCCTATGCCTTTGTTTATATTTTTTGTGTCATTTGCAAAAGTAGTCTAGGCTATAGACTTTCTAGAGCTGTGATTAGGAATATCATTTGCTTTTGTCTTTTTTTCTTGAGTTGAAAAGTTTATATAAATGTACGTGTTTTTGCGCCTCTTATATGACTGGAAAATTCAAATAAGAAGATTGAACCCTATGCCTTTATTGACATTTTCTATATCACAGCAAAAGTAGTCTATGTTGTGAGCCTCTGTTTCTACTGTTTCCATCTTTTACATTGATCATGCACTTGTTTGCTCTTAAATGTAAATGAATCCGACATATAGTCTCACTGTGCTCAGGATTAAGGTCAAATTACATTTAGGTGCATCACCATATATTAGATTTCCTTTCTTGCACTTGTGTTTCTGATTTAAATTCCTATTACTTTTCCCAGTATCTACTTAATATAGAGAATAACCAGATTCTTTAAAATTTGGAGGTTGTTTCAAGTTGCAAGTCCTGCATCTTGAAACTTCCCATTGTTGTTGATTAGAATCAAGTGCTTTTTTAAATCATCAATAGTTTTTGGCACACCTTTGGGACAAATATTTCAAGGAGTTGAAGAATTTTTGGTGTGTTCTTTGGCCAACCAACCTTTGGAGGTTTCTATTTTATCAATACCAATGGTGACTCTGAGTTGAATCAGCTAGTTAAGCAATCCTAGTATCATCAAGAAATCACTATTCGGTATGTACAATTTTGTTACTCAGAACTATGGGTCTTATGCTCCATATATTTTTGATTAACCTAATCTCTTTGCCAATCAACCCATTTCCACCTTCAAATAAGTACTGTTGGGATATAAAAAAATGTAGTAGAGCTTGATTCCAGAAGGGGATGCAGCCAAGAAATCCCTGATCATGTCATCCATCAAATGAGAAATGCACTAGATCTGGTTAAGAGTGAATGGGCTCCCATTGAAAGAGCCAATTGGCAAAGACTTACAAATGAGATGTTGGATGTGTTTGGCTTGATTGAATTTTTAGAAGAGAAGCTGAGTATTCTTGAGAGATAGCCTTACCAAGTCTATCAACTTGCATATTCATTGCCACAAGTTTCATATCAGATATACGCAGCCCCTACTCATGAGCCAAGTCAAACCTATCAAGGTCCTTTCCCCAATTTTGTCGAGTCTATGTTGGCAGCAAGGGAAGTGGAATCTAAACCCTCACTTCCCCCTCAAGTCCCTCCTAGTCTTCCTCAAGAAGCTTCTTGTTTTTCATCGCAGCCTTCATGCACTCCCCACTTCTATGATGATTCCTATGAGCTCCAAGAAATACTCTTTCAAGAAAATATAGCTAAGCAAATTGAGGAATTAGAGGCAAAGATGAGATTGCTTAGAGAAAGAGAGATAGAGCTTTCAGACCTTAGAGAGGAGCCTACACCAAAAAATACCTCTTCTACCAATCCTCAGATCTCTCAACATGATGTCTAAATTCCAAGTTGGAAGAGGGAAAATCATGAACTAGATAGGGATCTTGAAGAAGATAAATTTGCTACCTCTTCCCAAGGGAAAAGTTCTAGTCACAAGGTCATGAGTTGGAAACAAACAATGGAATCATGGGGCAGAAAGGAGGAGAAAGGTTTTGCTCAAAGCCTTGAAGAGGTTGAGGCTGTTCTCACTCATGATGATGATCAAGTAGAAGATCCTACATTTGAACACACCTCATCTACATCCCTCCAAGAGAGCTATCAAGCTACATCTGATATAGATGAAGTGATGTACAAATGGAAAGAAGAGAATCATTCGATTCTAGCTCAAGAATTATCTCCTCTTCTTCATATGTATAATCATCAGTCTTCTTATTTATCCCTTTTCAAAGAGGAATATATTTTGGAGGAAGCAAGTAAAGAGGAGTATACTTAGTTCATGGCTAGTCAAGAAGATTTCATGAGTGAAAATGAGGAGGAAATCACCATAGGTACATTATTTGATGAACAAAAGGACAAGTCATAAGCTTTTGCCTTAATCTCTAATGAGGAAGAGATAATTTATGACTTTCTTCTCACTTTGTAAGAAGATATGGAGGAGCATGGACACTTCCTTGATCAAGTCATTGGGTCAGGTTACACTATTCTTCAAGGAGGCCATGAGCTGGCCAGATGTGGAGAAGACAATATTGAGACTCAAATAAGTATGCAGAGGGGATGCAAGATTTAAAACTTATCATTTCAAGAGGTTGAAGTCATCAAGGAGGATGATCATGCAATGGAACCCAAAAATGAAGCAGAAAGAGATAAGCCAATCAATAAGGTATATCCAAGGGCTTATGGTGATGAGCCAACAACCATTGATTTCTTGATGAGACACACCAGTATGAAGAACTAGAATTTTACAAGTTTTAAAGAACAAGAAGAGTATGTATATAGTGGAAGCATGTTTGACTCTGATTCACTCAGATGTAGGCCAATCAAGGTGGTAAGTAGGATGAGCAAGTCACTATAGATCCATCCCATTCAGCCATTTTTTTGGCACCATAAGTCTTCTCACCATGAAAGAAACTTTAGAAATTTTCCTTTTGATCCAGGAGGGAGGAAAATATACCTGGTTAGCTATATATAGTAGTTTGCTTTTAGTTGTGTTGCTCTGTTTTCCCATTTTTTCTTTCCCACACTCTCTTTTAAATAAGTTTTCTTTGAGCACATGGTCATGGCTCAAAATATTTTCAAAAATTTTAAGACTCTTGACACATTAAGTCTCTCTCAAATCTCCATAATTCCCAAGATGTGTCTAATTCATAAGTGTCAGAAGTGGAAGCTATTTTGATCCAGCTTGAATTCCAATTGAAGGTTGCAGTTCATATTTTGTAGAGTTTTTATACAAGGACATCATTAACCTTGATTTAGCTTTCTAAGAGTTCAAAAATAAGTAAGGGCTATTTGATGTTGAATGGTCTATTTATCAGATGGCCTTACTAAAGTTGTGATTGTTTCCACATTTTTATATGCAGGAAATTGTGGTTTCTTTTTGAGCAGGCTCAAAAGTCCTTGGGGTTGCTAATAACTATAGAGTAATAATTTACACTACGTTTCATTTTATTTTGTTCAGTCGTGCACCATGAAATTATTTCTTCACATACTTTGGTCTGAGATGGCAGAGTTTTGAAACAAAGCACAGGCTCTATTTTCCTTTTGATTCATTTTTGTCTAAGTGTTAAAGTAAAGCTGAAGCTAACAAGTGTCATCATCCAAGACACCTTTCATATTTTCTATAAGTTGGTCAGAATGTGCCACGCATCTCATAATGACTCAGAGGAACGCACCAAGTGTCATCATCCATAGTTTCATATCAGCACCCACATTTCATCTCTTTTTAGTAAAAGGTTTTAACAAGCTAAGTATTAGGATCAAGTAGAAAGTGCCAAGTGGCAGTCACAAAAGGTCTCAATTTTGCTTTTCTAAAAGTAATGAAAGATGCCACATATCCCAGCAGAAGAAAGCAGAAGCCACCATGTGTTGTGATCTAAATTATCTTCATTTTGCTTCATTGATATAGCAAAGACTATGGTGGGTCCCAAGTTTTGTTTCTTAAGCAAGCAAAAGCCACCAAGTGTCGTTGTTTGTGTAAATGTGAAATGAGACCCAATTGTTTCTATGGTATATATAGAGTAAAGTAGAGACTACCATGTGTCATATTTTATAGGTTTCTAAAAGGGTAGCTAAAAATAGTGGAGATCACCACATAACCCCAGATAAGTAAAACATAGATTACCATGTGTCCTTTAATAAAAATAGCAGAGACTGACACCTATCCATGTGGCCCTTTTAAAGTTACTCAGGTAAGAAATGTTGTGGGTCTTATTTTATTTTAAGCTATTAAAGTTTCAAGGAATCGGATAGTGATAATTGTTAAAGGTGAAACATTCCTGAGTAAAGACACAAAAGAGTATAAGTTATGCAGAAAGTGTTGCGTGTCTTCAATAGGTGTTGCAAAACACGCCAAGTGTCATTTTCCAGTGTCTCCTAAGTAATACGAAGATTTTCAAAGAATTAGCTAAGTTTTATCTAGAGTTTAAGATAAGGGAGCATCCTACAATCTGTTTTAGCTAATGAACTGCCAGAAGACAAAGTGTTTCAAAATCTATAAAATATCTTCTGTTAGACACTACCAGTTTAATTAGATTTCAGTTGGGCCATTAGATTGGGAATAAGCAGACAATCTAGAGTGAATCCAAGGCTATAAATAAGGGTGCAGAGATCACTAGAGAGGATCATCAGATACCAGAGGAATTACTAGATAGAATTTTGAGAGTGATTTATTGTAAAAAGTTTAGACTTTCTAGAGCTGTGACTAGTAATATCATTTGCTTTTGTTCTATCTTCTCAAGTTGGAAGGTTTATGTAATTGTGCATGTTTTTGTGCCTCTTATGTGACTGGAGAATTAATGAGAAGATTGAATCATATGCCTTTGTTGATATTTTCTATGTCATTTGTAAAAGTAGTCTAGGCTGTAGACTTTCTAGAGCTATGATTAGGAATGTCATTTGGTTTTGTCTTGTTTTCTTGAGTTGAAAAGTTTATATAAATGTACGTGTTTTTTCACCTCTTATATGGCTAGAAAATTCAAATAAGAAGATTGAACCCTATGCCTTTGTTGACATTTTTTGTATCACAACAAAATTAGTCTTTGTTATGAGCCTGTATTTCTATTGTTTCCATCTTTTATATTTATCATGCACTTGTTTGCTCTTGAATGTAAATGAATCCTACATATAGTCTCACTATGCTCAGGATTAAGGTCAAATTACATTTAGGCGTATCACCATAGATTAGATTTTATTTCTTGAATTTGTGTTTCTGATTTAAATTCCTATCCATTTTCCTAGTATCTACTTAATATAGAGAACTAGCTTCTTTAAAATTTGGAGGTTGTTTCAAGTCGCAAGTCCCACATCTTGAAACTTCCCATTGTTGTTGATTAGAATCAAGCACAATTTTAAATCATCGACATATACCTCAGAGTTAAATTAGATGGTGTTTATTATTGTGGAACACTAGTCTCCACATTTTGAGGTGGGATAATATTCATCACTTTTTATTGGTTTAAAGCACTAGCCAACACTTGTTTACTCATACCCTATTTTGGCATGCTTAAAGAAGATGTTGTTTGAATATTGGGAATAACTTATTATGGTTGGGATGTAAGAGTCCCTACCCCTACTATTAACTAAATGAAATTTTTATCATGGACTCTTTATTGTTTCACTTAAACCACTTTGGCATAGATTAGAAGACACTTATGTGTTATCCACAGTGTTAGGAACATTATTTTGCATAGAAGCCACAGTCACATTTTAAATAAATGGGAAATTATACATGTTAATTAATAAAGTGATTTTTGAAAATGGTTCTATACCTAAATTATCTTAACCTATCAACTCCATTAGCACTTGTATTAAAGGAGCTATCTTTATGAGTGGAGCATTTGACATGGCCATGGAATTAAAATTGTGTGCCAAATTCAAATAGGTTCAATATGATTTTTTTATTTGTATAAATTAGTCTTCCATGAGGCCATTTCCTTTTATAATCATATTTATTTCTTGATACAACATTAAGATGATTTATTGAGGATAGATAGTAGATGCATGCTCAATGGTTTAGGTATAAGGCATATTTAGAGGCACTCTAACTAGATTAGATAAGTTTTCATGGGGAAAGTCTACTTGAAACTTGGCATCTACCTCTGTGGCTCTGACTAAAACCTCATACTTGTTTTCAATCAAGTGATGATAAAAATAAGGATCATATTTTGATGTCATAGTAAAATAATATGGTTTTTATTGAACTTGTTCCATAACTAATGATACACTGGTGATATTACACAATTTGCTCTTAGTCTTGTTTTGAAGATGGAAGTGTGTTAACCAAGTAGTATGCTAATATATATTGTATTTATTCTCAAGATTGATTAGTGTAAGGATGATATGGATTCATATTACAAAATACATCATCATCATATGGGTATTGAAAAAAATTATCATTCATGACTACGTTATTGCAACCTATATTATACATGGCTCCACCATGAGTGTAATGAGATATATCCAAATCAATGACTAATGTTTCATGAAAAATGGTGAAGAGTTCTAAAAACTCTGAAAAAATAAGGTTGAAAGGGAAAATGGCCTACACTTTGGAATGTATAGGAACTTGGTCTAAAAACTTAATCTAGGAATGGATTTGTTTCTCCAAAATAGTCAATGATAAACTTAGTCTAAAAAATCTTCAAGGTTTAATGTCAAATGTCTCACATAAATGGTCAAGTGAATGGATAGAATCTAAATGCCAAACTTGATAAAAAAAATATTTCAAAAATTCTAACCTATGTTTAAAAATATAAAAATGTGATAGGTATTTGAGAAAAAGGCACAAAGCTAGAATTAAAAATAACTAGGTCTAAAACAAAATGGAATTGTTAGGTCTTTTAGAAACATGACAAAAAATCTAGACTTGGAACAAACTAGGTCTAAAAAGGTAAAATAATTAATCTAACAATTTGAAAGACTTGGAATTAAACTAGGCATTTGGATTCAAACATAAAATTAAACTTTGGAAAAAGACATTCGACTTTAATCACATAAAATATAGACCAATTCCCAAATTTAGGCACAAAGATTGCTAAATTAGGCAAGGAATTAGTCAAAGTTACACAATCCATAAGTGAGAGATAAATGTCTAAGACAAAATTATGTGAGGCATAGGAATAAACTAATCATGTTTGAGTCTAAACTTAACAAGAACAACTTGAAACTTGTTTTAAAATAATTTCTTTCAAATGGAGGATAAGATATATAAAAATTGGCAACATGATGATACTAGGTATAGACTAAAAGGGCACACGTGGTTTGAAATTGATAGATACAATTTAACAAGTATTTAAAATAATGTGAGTAGTATAATAATGTTATATTTATCTAAAGGTATGATAAATGGTTTGTTTTAAAAACTCTAATGTAAAGACATGGAATGAAATGGGCATTGTAATGATGCCTATTTCAAATAAGTGACACACACACAAATGGTTTGATAAAATGACTACAGTAAAGATGTGGTATCAAATGGGTGGAATAACACTTATTTAGGAAAAATATTGATATAAGAACATGAATTTTTTTGGATGTGTTTTAAATAAACAAATGGTTTTAACTTTAAACAAAGTAAGTAAAGAGGAAAAGACACAAAAATACCTAAGTGTATTATCCTAATCCTAAAAACTAACAAGATGGATTCGTAATGTCAAATTCCATCTATATAATTGTTATTGAGAGGAAATAATGTTTGTTAGTCTAAAAATTTAAATGTGCATGAAATGTGAGGTTTTTAATCCCCCTCTTCTCTCAAGAGTTTGTATGGTGACATGAAACTTTAGGCTACTTGCCCTGCATTGACAATATATCTATAGTAAGTCGGGCTATATAAAAACTATCAATTTTCATACGTTCTAAATGGTCCCATATGTGTGTTTAACACTAAGTCAAAACACATCATTTGGATACATGTTAACTAACTTATTAGGAAAAGGTCTTGTCCTTTTCACAACCACTACATCCATAAATTGATTAATATAGTGTGATGTTTGAGTTAAACCTACATTATGAGGTAGTTTATTACTAACAGAGCTTGTTTAACCACTAAAATAACCATCTTAATAAGTCAACCTCAATTTATATACCCCTAACATAGAGTGGTGTTGAAGTGATGTTAGGAGATGAATTCCTATGTTGATGCTTCCTTAGAGAACTCATGGGGAGGTTATGAACTCTAGTCCACAAGCCAAGATGCAATAAATAAAAATTTTAGGACTTTAGGGTCATTTTGGGGATCACCCAAATCACTCAAATTTTGGGTAGTACCTTAGCAACTTTCCTTCCCTACTTTGGACAAAGTGGAAAAAGCAATAATTGAAGCATTTTTTATCACCTAAATTTCCTAAAGGGAATGGGGGGAGAGCATACATGCTACACTTGGTTTATGAAACAAACACAAAATAACAATAAAAATAAAAAGCTCTTATAGGCACTTAGCTAGAGTTTTAGTTCATTTTTTAGATCACCAAGTGAAATATGATGTGAAGTTTAGCCCCTTGATATTTTTTGTGTTGTGAACTTTGAAAAATGAAAAATAAATCAAGTAAACAATTTTTAAATAGATGATTGTAGGTTTGAATCCCACTAGGCATACCATTAATATGAACAAGGAATCCATATAGAGGATATTATTATAGTGTTATTCAAGAAAATTAAATCAAAACAAACACACCAAACACTAAAACCTCTAGCTTAGACACAAGGAAGAGCATATGTAACAAGCACACAATTAAAACATAATTATAACAAAATAAATATTCCTTTTACCTTCCTTGTATCTCCAAAACTACTTGTTGAGTTGGTTTGCTTAGCTATGTGCTCAAGAAATCTTTGTCAATGAAGCTCCATTGCTCCACCTCTCCTTGGCACTTTGGTAATGTTTTTTGGCTTAGCTTGGCTTAATAAATTAGCATGGTAAAACTAAAATGAATCTTATTGGAGGTATTTTGGAATAATAACATTGCATTAGAAAATATTAAAGATCTATAGGTGAGGCCTTTTATTTATAGCCTCCAAAGTTAAATTTCACCTAAGTTGATTTAGGTTAGTATTAAGCATGGTTGAGTTCAAACCAACCCTACGTGAGTTAATTCTAACACTAAGTGAGTTAATAAAATGGCATGTAATTATAATTTTAAATTAATAAGCATGGATCACAAATTTAGATATTTGTTAGATATTTTGTGACAGCTTGACAACTCATAAAGGCAATGATGAAGAAGCTTGATATTTTGAATTTTTAAATTTCCATTTTTAGACATTAATTAATTTAAAATGGATTAATTAGATAAGCATTTAATTTTGTTTAATTAATTGACTCATTTTATTAGCATTTTATATCTTTTATTTTGGTTTAATTGTTCAAGTACCTCACTTAATGGGTCCATAAGCCAAAATGCCAGTTGTTAGGTCACAAGGTGACTAGGGATTCCCTCAAAAAGACTTGAATTCATAAACAAGGTTTTAGATATGTCTTTTGATATAACATCCTTTATTATAAAAACACTAAAGGTACCCTACTCTACTATGTTATGAAATAATAGTTTCCTCCTCTCCTTGAACAAGCACATGGGGGGATTTAATGTCATCACTATAGTGGACACATTACAAAATGAAAATGTTGATGCATGGGTTAATTTTAGCCTACTCTTGAAAATGATGCCATTAAATTTTCAAAAAAATGAAGTCCATAATAGCTTCATAAATATCTAATCCATTCAGCTCTGGTCGAGCTCCAAACTATGGAGTCTCCCTGACCATTCTCAATGTGGGTATTAGATCTCATAGGCAAACTACCTAGATCATAAGATAGGTATTTCTTTATCATCATGGCTACCTAGTATTTTACCAAATGAATCGAATACATGCATATTGTTAATGTCACTAGAAACACCATTTCTAAATTAATCCTCAGTTAAATTATTTATCATTTCAATGTCCATCATACTATCATTTCTAATAATGGTGGTAAGTTTAAAAATAAAGATGTCAAACAGCTATATGCCAAATTCAAAATCAATCACAAAAATTTTATGCCCTACCATCCATAATGAAATGGCCAAGCTAAGTCCACTAATAAAATTATTAATAAAACTCTCCAAAATATAATCTATGAAACTCACACAGATTGGCATTTTTATCTATATCCCACTCTTTGGGCCTATCACACTAGTATACACACTACCACTGGGGTAACCTTATTTTTTCTAGTTTAAGGTGTTGAATCAGTCCTCCCTTTAAAATTTGATCTTACCTCTCTCCATATCTCTCTTCATGGTATCATACCTAATGAATAATTACATGAATCTCACCTTCACACTCTTGATCTTATTGATAAACACTATCTTTCCTCTTTATAACACAACTGCCAATACAATGTTTGCATCATTAAACAACATAACAAAAGAGATAAAGTCTATAATCTCAATGTTGGTGATATTTTTCTTAAATTATACTACACACATGAAAAAGAGGGAAAATATGCCCAAAAATGTGTGGCCCTTATTTATTCAAAGACCTCATTGGTCTTAGCACCTATCACCTTCAAACTAATGAAGCCATGTTTTGAAAGAGCCCACTAATGCACAATTTTTAAAAAAGTATTTTGCTTATATCTTTCCACTCTTTCCATTCTCTTTATATGTTATATTTATAACACTTTTTGTAGGATATCTACATGGGTCTCACCCTCTACAATAATTTCTCTTTCCACAAACCCTAGTTCCTTCTCTTTGGTCCTTTGGTTTCTCTTTTCTCATGAGTTGCATTGTAAAATTATATATAGAACCTAGTATTCCTCATGATTTCATTTTTTCTCATTATTTCCTTACTTTCTAATAATTTTTGCACCTCTTAGGTTTTTATTTTTTAATTTGTAGTGTAACAGCATGGATAGGACTAAGCCTTCCTAAAAAATACCATCTTTTTCCTTTATTTTTCACATGCTTTGTACACCCTCTTAGGTTTCTCTTTCATGATTTGAAGTGTAATACCATGGATAGGAACAAGCCTTCCTCATAAAATCACCATATTTAATTCAGTAATCCTTTTCTAGAATGTGTTAGAAATGTTTACATGTTTATGATCCCTTATTCTTGGCTTTATCTTTTATGTTTTTTGTAGAAAAAATTGCACAACAATAAGGTGTTATCATGTTTTCCTATGCTTCCCTCATTCTTATGATAAGGAATCACACTTCACTATCATTGTATCCCTTTTTTTACCCTTTTTCACATTTTTTGTGATTTGAAGTCATTCAAATCATTTCATGTTTCATTTATCATGGTTTACTTTCCTTTCATTCCACTCTGGATAAACCAAGGTTAAATTCATGATAACACTTTTATTTCACTTCAATTAACAAGACTCTTAGACACCATGCTCTTTAAGTTCTCTTCCTTTGAAACCAAGCCTAAAGTTTTCAAATGATAGTCATCTTTATCACCTATGTTTGGTTCTTTGAATCTATATGGAGGAGTTATAGAAAAATCCATCAAGAAAGTTAAAATCTAAATCATTTAAAATAAAAGGAAATGATACAAAAAGCAACATATAAAATCAAAAGTCACAATCACACTAAAATATGTGATTAATAGCACATATCCTATTAGTGATCAAATATCAAACTCTAAAATTGGCCTCATGATAGAACCGAGGTCCTTTGGGGTATAGTAGGCTAGTAGATTGGAATATGAGAATTCAGAAAAACTCTATAGTTCTACTTGATTTCTCACCCAAGTACCCAATATTCAAAGTGGATTGATGGCTCTATAAGGCAACCTAAGGAATGAGGAACATGTTATGGCAAGGTAGGTCTATTTTAATTTTCATGCATATATCCTTCATGGTATGATCTTCATAATTCATTTGTTGACCTAATATTTGTGTGGTTAGAGGTTATTCAAAGTCCTTAATGTCAAAATTCCTCTTCTTTTGAAAAACCTAATTTAAGTTTCTTGACTTCGATTAATAGTTTATCTACCTTGATTTTTACTTGACTTTACCCTCCACCCATTTTATTTTCAAAACTACAAAACTACAAACATAGTAGATAATAGTCTAGTGATAAAGGTAAATCAAGGTACACATACATTACTTTTATTTTCAATTATTTCCCTTTCAAAAAATTTTAGAACCCCATTATATTTAACTCAAATAATGGTAATATTTTATTTTAAACTTTACTTAAAAATCAAATCATATTATTCCCAATTAAGATATGATAATTGATATTTAACTAAATACATATTTAATAATAAAATAGTTATGATTCATTTATATAATGATCAACTAAACACATTCAATAGAATTACAAATATATTCCATCACAAAATGTATAACTATTGAATAATAATAACTCAATCAACTGTTGAAAGTTAATACAATAATATTATACAATAAAAACAACCAAATTATTGTTTATCAAGTACACTAATATAATGTTTTTACATCAGAGTGTATATAAATAAATACAATGCTCCATGAAACTAATGAGTATCCATAAACTCATTATATGTAAATAAACTAAAATCATGAGTAAAAGTCTCTATCGGCTAATTATTGGAGGAGAGGGAGAACATCATCAGAGTGATTTTCCACACCAACTATGGACCATAGATCCCCTACACAATTCCCAACTAGGGGATGTCCCTCCCTTCATAAATGAGAAAATGATATTGGTATAGGTATCAAGACATAAAATAGAACCCATGTGTAGTAATATTCTAAATACATGCATCATATCATAAATAATTTTATTCTAACATGACATTGTACATACATGCATATAATCAAATAGGTGAAATGATAACATTTAACTATAAACATTAGTTTTTAAAAAGTTTTCATATAGTTAAATGATTCATTAGATCAATCATAATCACACACACACACACACACACACATGCACACACACTTAATTATATTTCATTCGATCTAAGTATTAATGACTATAAATATATACATGAGAACCCATCTCATGATAATAATCATTAGTATCATTAATCAAAGATTTATAAATAATATATATAATAATTTCATGGATTTTTAATAAATAATAGTATTTAATACCATAGTAATTAAACACAAGTAATATTGCAATAATCTCATGTTAATTATTAATAATTTAATTTCAACTAAATATTTCCTAAGTTCAAATATATATAGAGTCCATTTTATAATAAGGCAATATTTCAAATATAGTTTTTTTCTAACAATCATCGTAACATCTAAGAATTAAAATATATAAAAAACTAAGGAAAAATAATGATTTGAAAATAACACTCTCTTTCTATTTTGTTTTTGAATTCTACCATGGATATGGGGGACCCCCTAGTTCTTCATCCCCTTCCTCATCGATACGGGTTACCCAAGAGAATCCTATGACTCATGGTGAAGATTCAATTCCAAATGTCTATAAGAATATACTCCTGGGAGATAAGAGCTATAAAAAATATAAGGTCATCCTTGTGATATTGGATATGGAGGAAGGTTTAGGTCTTAAGCTCCTTGATCGCATGGTAGATAGGATTATTTCTAAAATGGATCATGCTTTGGTGGGAAAGTTCTTTGACATCTTACCAAATATTGATCTAGTTAGGAGATGGTTAAACACTAAATGGAAGGTAAAAGGAATCATCTCAGTCAACACCATGACCAAGTGAATGTTCCTTTTTAAGTTCATTAATAGTGAAGATCTCACACAAGTCCTCATGGGGGGACCATGGGTATATGGTCTGCACAACCTCTCACTGTGCAAATGAAAACCAAGGTTTGATGTAGTGGTGGATCTAAAAAAAATGGCTTCTATATGGGTTAGAATTATAAGTCTACCACTTGATTATTAGGATGAGGAATTTCTTGGATAGTGAATATGTTTAGGGACTTCATCTCACTGGATAGCACCACCAAGAGTAAAACTAGGTTAGTTTTTGCCCATTTTTGTGTAAGTGTGGACATCAATAAAACTTTGAAAAATTCCATCATAATTGAGTCAATGTTTTAATGTTGGACTCAATCCATTCAATACAAGAATTCCATGACCTTTTGTCAAAAGTACAATAATAAAGGGCACCTCATAACACAATGTAAATTCAAGAAAAAGAACTCCACTGTGTTGAAAGATCCCCCAATGGGGGAAAAGGAGGACTATCCATTCAAAGAGGACACTCTTAACATTATTAGTTTCCCCCAAAATAAGGAGAATGAAGAGGTTTTAGTAAGAAAATACAAACATTAGTATGCTTGCAATAAAGGAGAAAGAGGTTGAGATAACCACCTTAAAGGGAGATTCCCCTAGGATGTAGGAGATTAAAAAAGGAATGGATAAACATCTGACAAATTAGATCACATAACTCTTATAGGATGAATAAATACACCAATTGAATAATGCTAGTGATCTCATCTCTAAGATCCCTAAGCTATTAAATGTAATCAATGGAAGTAAGCCCTACCCTAATAAAATAGGAAGTCTGGTAAAAAAGGGAGACATTGGGAATAAACAAGGCTCCCCCTCCTCAATAAACAAAGCTTTCATTTTAAAACCAAGATTGAGATCTAGTAAAAATGAAAAAGATCTAGATTCATAAGGGTAGACTACAGCCAAAAAGAAAGCTAAAATCCAAGGGAGGAAAACAATCAATGTGGGTATTGATTCCAAAGCCAGAAGACCCACCTAAAGAGAAACAAGATAGAAGGTTGTTAACAAGGATATTACCATGGGTACATAGAGGATCTTGGAGATTGGATCTAGGAAGGTTAAATTCAAATGAGGATCCTATCTTGGAATGTTAGAGGGATTAACATCCCTCATAAGTAGTTCACCATTAAGAGCTACACTTTTGATAAATAAATAGATATTATTTTGCTACAAGAAGTCAAAATAAACTCTGAAGGTTTTAAGTTGGCTGCTAAAAATATTTGGCCTAATGTAGAATTTTTTATTAGTGAAGTTATTGATGCTTCAGGTGGTATTGCTACTATGTAGAATAACAATGTTTTTAATGGAAGTCTTATTCATAAATATAAGAATAGTTTGAATGTTAGGATGGTTAGCCATATCAAGTCATGGAACTTGATTAATATATATGCCCCCAACCAAAGAAACTTTAGAAAGGAATTATGGGACTCCCTTTCTACCAACATTGAAAGTAATAAGGAGGATTGTTAGTTTCTTTTTGGTTATTTTAACACTCCTATCTTCCCTTCAAAAAAGATGGGAGGCATTCAAGACTACACCGATAATATGATTGGCTTAGCCAAGTTCCTCAATAATATAGGATTAATGGATCTTGATCTTCAAGGTCAAAGTTTCACGTGGTCCAACCATAGGAGAGGAGTGAATATAATTCAATTTATATTGGATATAATGTAAGTCTCCTCTAATTGGGATTTTATTAGTAGTTATCTTCTTGAATCTCTCTTTAGGATGACCTCTCATCACAACCCCATCCTTTTATCTTGGAAAGACAAAGCTTTTAGTGGCCTTTTTCCATTTGGATTTAGGTTTATGTGGACACATCACCAAATCTTGATATGTCTTTTGGCTAAATGGTGGAAGTCTCCGATACAAGGATCCCCCATGTTCAAGTTGTCTTATAAGCTAAATTTAGTCAAGAACAAAGTTAAAAGCTAGAAAAGATATACTTTTGGGAATATTTTTGAAAGAAAAAGAAAGATCTCTTCTAACTTTGATGACATCTAGATACAAATGGCTAATGGATAAGTCACTAAAGATATGGTTCAACTTAAGGATTCTCTAAGGAAGGAATTGAGGGAGCTACTTCAAAAGGAGGAAATTTTTGTAAGTGTAAATCCAGAGTGCAATGGCTCAGATAAGGGGACATGAATACTACCTAATATGAATCATAGGAAAAGGAACAACATAAATGAGTGAAAATATGAAAATGGATCTTTGGTCCAATTGGATAATTAGATAGGATAAGTGGCAGTAAATTACTTTTAGAGGTTCCAGGCTATTCAAAGTAGAAGGGTAAATCAATAGTTCATTGATGTCATACCCACCTCCATTAATGATGAATATAATAAACTCTTAACAAAACCTATGATAGAAGAAGAAGTTACATCTAGCCTCTTCATGATGAGTGCTCTCAAGGCCCCTAAGCCAGATGGCTTTCCCCCAACCTTTTTCCAAGTCTACTGGGAGATTGTGGGGTAAGATGTCACTAAGGCTATTTTTGTTTTCTTCAAATTTAAAAAACTCTTGAAACAACACAATCAAACTTTTATAGACTTTTTTCCTAAAAATTTGGACCCTAAGGAAATAGGAGACTTCAGGCCCATTAGCTTGTGTAATATTGTCTATAATATTTTTTCTAAGGTTTTGGTTTGCAAACTTCAGATGATTCTAGATTATCTTGTTAGCAATAGCCAAAAGGGATTGGTCATAGGAAGACAAATCTTAAATGTTGTTATATCCACCCATGAATATATTAATTCTATGGATAAAAATAATTCCCTTGGAATGGTTCTCAAACTTAACATCTCTAAGGCTTATGATAGAGTAGATTGGAACTTCCTTTTTAAAATCCTTGAGAAAATGGGATTCTAGGATAAAGTTATGTAGCTCATTAAAAACTACATCACAACTATCAAATACTTAGTGCTCATTAATGAGACATCTAGAGGCTTCTTCTCTGCTAGTAGGGTCTCAGGCAAGGTGACCTATTATCCCCTTATCTTTTCATTATTATGGCTGAGGTCCTCATTAGAAGATTTATGAAATTTTTGAGGTCCCAAGAAATCAAGGGTATAAAACCTACTTCTATAGTGGATCCAGCCATGATTTAATAGTTTTTTTATGACAATATACTTTTTGGAGCTGCTTCAGTGGTGGAAGCCATGAAATGGTGAAGGTTCTAAAGGATTACAAAGAGGCCTTTGGACAAAGTATCAATTATGAAAAAAGCATGGTCTATTTTTTCAATGTCACTTTAGACCTTCAGTAAAAAATCATGAGGATTCTTTATTTTTATAGAGTATATATCCTAGGTACTTACCTTGTCCTACCCCTTACTATTAAAAATTTTCCCCCTACATATTAGAATTCTATTCTTGAGGGAATTAAAAAAAAGATGGTTGGGTGGAAAGTAAATATTTTCAGTAAAGGGGGAAATTTTCAAATTTTAAAGGCCTTCCTCTAGGTTATCCCTATTTACTTCTCTCTCTCTTTAAAATTCTCAAGTATGTTGCATATAAATTGGAAAAAAATTAGAGAAAATTTCTATGGATAGGATTGGAAGAGAGAAAAAGAATTGCTCTTATCAACTAGGATAAAGTCTACAGTCCCAAGTTATAAGGAGGTATGGGAATTAGGAAAATCCACATGATAAACAAATCCCTTATAGCTAAAATTTATTGGAACTTCATGATAGAAAGTAAGAATTGGGGTAGCATCATGAAATCCAAGTACTTGGGAAATTACAATCCTAGTGCTTTCCTCCATATAAGTAGTAACCCTAGAGGATCTATTATTTGGAATAATGTCTTTAAAATTAAAACTATTATGTAGAAGGTAATAAAATGGAAATTGGGGAATGGTATAAACATAAAATTTTAGTAGGATTTTTAGATAAAGGACATCCCCTTATGTAAAGTACAAAACTTTCATAAACTTGCAGATAGAGCCATTGTCCACTTTGGGATCCTAGTAGAATATTACAACCAACCTAGTATTGGAGACTAGAAATAGTTGTATGACTACTATCAGAACCAGAATGATCTTATTACATTAGCCAAGGAAGTTAAACTCCTTCTTATAGAATGTATAATACCTATATTCCCCACAAGAGATAAAATTTCATGGGCTCAGGATAGATTGGGAACTTTTATGGTCAAAATGGCATATAACCTAATCCTTGATTTGAATAAGGATCCTAACTTTTGGAAAAGGGTATGGAACCACAACCTCATCCCCAAAATTTTACCACTTTTGGTGGTTGGATACCCATAACATGATCCTTACTTTGGATAGCCTAAGATGCAGAGGCTATTAAATCCCCAACTATTGTATTCTTTATAAAAAAGAGGAGTCGACCCCCCACCTCCTATTACATTGTGAATTATCTTGGGAAATTTAGAGTCTTATGTTTTAGAAACTTGATCCTCATGGATTTTGAACTAATATCTCCCCAATTTCATTAGAGAGTAGGTTTCCCATTTTATCCTCCCTATTTGTAAAGAGATATGGGCTCAATTTCCCCCATTCTGATGTGGGAAATCTGGAAAGAACACAATAATAGAATATTTAGAGATAATACTAAGGAACTGAAAGAGACATTCAAGAAGTTTGCTAAACTTATATAGTAAAACATCTCTTGTAGCAATCTGAAAGCAACTTAATTCCCCTTAGAAAAAATTAAGAAAGTATCATTAATAAGTGGTGCATCTCAGCCCATATCTACAGGACTGATAATTCCAAAAGGACTGCTCAAGCTTCTACCAAATGGGCTACCCCTCTAGTTGGTTGGGTGAAGCTTAATTTTTATGGGGCTACCAAAGGTAACCCTAGTTAGGCTAGTGAGGGGGAGTGTTGAGAATGGATAAGGGAGAGCTTGTTGCGGCCTTTGTTGGGGGGCTAGGAGAAAACTCTAGTAACATCATGGAAGTTAGGGCCCTCCTTTAGGGAATAAAGGTGGCCATTTCCATTGGAATCAAAAACCTCTTAATAGAGGGTGACTCTAAAATTATCATTGATGTTGTTGGAAATAAATCCAGAGTATGATGAAGGTTAGAGGATATAATTTAAGACATAAATCAACTCTTTTTTGAGTTTGATAAGTTTGAAATCAAGCATATATAGAGAGAAATAAATTAGGATACGGATGCAATGGACAACTTGGGATTAAATCTCTTCCCTATAAGGTTATAGAGGAATTTAAATATTTTACCCACTAATGTTAGTAGTCTCCTCCTTTTGGAGACCCAACCTATCTCGTCATAATGGCCTACATCAACTATAATAGTTTGGATCACTTATTATTTTATATTATTCTTAGTAGACTCATTTTGGACTTTGATCTCATTATGGGTAGGAAAGGTGAAGTCATTAAAATTAGGAATATGATGTATGAGCTCACTTTAAGATATGAGTATTTCCACCTCAATGAAAATCAATACCACATGAGGAAAATTCATTTCTTGATGGTGTCTTCTCTCATAGGAAATGTTTATAAGCTTCCCTACATGTGTAATCATTACTTGATTACATTACAAAATATGAAAAATTGTGTTAGGGATTTGAGTGACATTAAAGGATGTTTATCTAATTATAGCCTTTTCAGTACTTCAAGACTATTCAACACTATTTTGTGTAAATGTCAATGGCTGATTTTAATCTTGGTCTCATTTAAGTCTATTAACAATTTAGAGAAGCTTTTAGTCATGGGAGGTGATAAGGTCAGAATGGAGTTATTGTCTTGTGATGTGACCAAAGCAAATTCCATTCTTTGGATTATTTTATATGAAGGAGGCATTTCCATTTTCTTGGAATGCCTCAACTAGAATGATGAGAATATCTCTACTTAGTTTGCCTTGAGTTGGGATGGGGATCACAAAGTCTAGGTTGGTGGCATTAAATTTGAAATTAGTGAGGAATCTAAATCAAAGTCCATAGGTACTAACTTATCCCTAAACCTATCCTAGATCTTATTATCACCTTTTTATAGCCTTTGTGTGGACCACATGCATCCTTAGTTAGCTCAAACATAGTCTCACACCCTCATTTCCCAATCTTGGCCCTTTGTGCCCATCATTCTACTAGCTGGACATTAGTACCACATTAAGGACACTAAAGACATATGGTTCTAGTGTCCCCAAAATGGTGCATATGTCCTTTACCCTATCTTTCTCAAATGAATAAAGTTTCAAATGTAAACCTATTAAGGTTAGCCTAAGCATATTTTACTATCCACATAATATGTAAAACATTATAAATACATGAATTTTATACATCTATCCACTAGATGGAAATTAGATACAAAATACCCATTCAAACATGAAATTAGTTGAGCAAAATGAAGGTTATTAATCCCTATTCTACCTACTTCTACATATTACCATGTACAACTACCCTAAGTTCATAATTTCTATATTTTCAATCTCAAGCACACTTAAGGCATTCAATACCACTATAATTCTAGGATCACTTGCACTTGAACTAGCACTTAGGTGGGGAGAAATACATAGGGACTCATCACTCCTCAAATTATTGGTATGCAGGGAACTCTCTTCACAACAAAGTGTTGAGGATTTCCATCCTATACTACTAAGGAACACAATTTTCATCTCATACCTGACTTGTAAGGAGGATTAAGGATTACATCTTAAATTAGATATTATAGGCATAATGCATAGTTTTAAACTTTGTGCATGCAGGAATAGAACCCAAAAACATAGACACGGGTGTAACTAGAAGTTTGGAATAGTCATGCATAGAGTAAACTATCACCATTATCATGACACTAGATCTAAATGGTGCCTATGTCCAAATATGGAACTACTATCTAGGAGGGGTTATGATATAAGAATCTAGATGATGAGACTTAGAACTATTCACATGTCAATTTCTAGCATGCAGATCATCCATATCAAGTGTTTTCCATATAAGTCTTTATTTACAGATATTTATTATTATTTTTAGAAAGTTAATGCTAGTCAAAATATATTAAAAAATTAGTTATTATCATGTATATTATTTCACTGATTTATAATACTCAACCCTTTAATCAAATATATGATTTACATAAGTAAAAAACTAAAAGGTTAAAATAATGGGTCATGCCATTATGTTTGAACTAATACATCCATAGCCTAATATAGCTATAAAAATTACATTTATGACTTCATCCCTATAAATATTTAGGGATAAGTAAGAGACATAATTTAATTGAACCTTTTCTTTGTTAACCATTTTCCATGATTGTTAGGCATAAATCCTAACATGTGTAATATTTGAGTATATAGGGAAGTTACACCCACATACAAGGATTTACACTTAACAAGTTCCATTGATCAGATGAATGATTTTCACATATATTTTTACCACTTACCACTCTATTTTTATGTATGTTAATGTATCTTTCATGTATATATGGGTATATATAAAATATGATCATCTTTCAGATACCAACATGTATATAAGAAGGGTGCATATAACAAGAGGATTGGTATATCAAACTCATAATATATGGAAAATGGAACCTATTTGGATGGATAAAGTACTAATCCATCTCCCTTTGTCATATTTTTCATAATGACTAGATATGGACCAAGATTTATTCTTCCAGATGTTTAGATTCTTTAAGGTGATAAATATGTAGTGTGGAAGACTAAAGTATAAATACATATAGATTTTGAATATATATGGTTAATTTTTTATGATTTTGATATGAGGGCAAAAGACTCATGAGACTTGACAAAGTCCAAGACCTAGTTGGGATGAAAAGATTCTTCATAGAAGGGGAGTCTCTAGTGAAATTGTAGGGAAGTTTTGATAAAGAAAGTCTAATTTATCCTTAGGATAAGTTATGCTTTACTATCATAAATTATTTCACCCTTAAGGGTCATTTAAGTGTTTATATCATTACCATTTTTCTCTTATTAATCACTTTTTCCACAAGTTTCTTGTCAAGTTTTCTTTCTTCCTTTTGTCATCCCTAGAGAATTCTGTCAAATTTGTCAAAATTGTTATTGCTATCAACCCTACTGCTTCCACCATTCCACTCCACCAAGGTATTATTTTCACACTTTATCACTTTCACTTGGAATCATTTCCTTCTAAACCCTTAAATGCCCTTGTAATTGATTATTCCCTTGAAAGTGACTTGGATGACCATATTCCACTAAGTGTTAGATTTGGCTCTTTGGGTCCCTTCCTAAGTAAAAGGGCATTGTCACTACAAGCTCTCCCATTAATAAATGTGGCCCTTCATCTCTCTTATTGGGGTCTAACTATCCATCCCTGATTTAGCTAAACATAGACCCCCATATCCTTCTCAATATTTTGTTTTAGAAGGGCTGTGTGAGCTAAAGACCAGTCTTATTATTAGCAACAAAAAGAGGAAAGTTATCCCTAGATAGGATGCCATGGAAAAAAATATAGGTAAGAAAAAGACTTAAAAAGAGGTGGGCAAAGAGCTCCCAGAATTGGCCATAGACAAAGAACACCAAGTGACCTAGGCATAAGGGTAGGTGGATTCAGATAAAGGGTTTGGAATTAAACCTTAGAGTCTCATAAATATAAATCCAAATACCATTAGGTCTAGTAAACTAGTAGGGAAAAAAATCCTTTTGGTGAAAATTGTGGATTAGTCCTCTACTTTAGATATGGGGGAAGAAGTGGGTATTTCAAAAGCTAAGCCTAATTCAGATTAGTAGATTGACAAGGAGGGAGCCATTCATTTTGAGGAACTAAATGACTCCACATATGACTTAGATAAGGAGGAATCTAAATAAACTTGTGATTATAATATTTAGATTAAAAGGGAGCTAGAAGAAGTTAAAAATGGATTGTGCTTGCTCTAGGACAAAATGAAAGTGTTGACTACTGTTTGCC
>JARHVA010003024.1:1772500-1865000 GCA_037957365.1 Torreya grandis
TTAAATATAGTGAATGAATAATCAATTTGATACTACCGAATCACATACTTAAAAACATAGTCCAAACATCATTTTTTTCACATATTTGACTCATAATAATTGTTTTATACATAGGTGATTAATTAATAATAACACTCAACCATTCTTAAAATAAAGTGGAATGAATACATAGCCATCAATCTCATAAAAAATCTCATTTATATATTCTAAAATTTCAAACCTAGCCCAATCCATATGGATAAATGAACACATAATATTTTAAATATATAATAATGAATCAATCAATACACAACCATTTCACCATGTTTCACTATATCAAAGAAATACATAGTCCAAAAATGAATATAGGAACCCTATTTCAAACCCTATAATGAAGTAATATATTTAATCCATTTCATTTATACTCATTTGTTTATTCTTAAAGTAAATACCACATACATATCCATATAAAAAACAAACAACCATACAACTAAACCGTGTGAAGTAATATTTAGCCATGCACTACCCACACAAGAAATTATTTAAAATAATTTACCCTAATATTTCATTCCCATGTTATACAATCAAATCATTGATTTGATTCTATGGGGCGAATTCCTCCTCCCACAAGATCAAATACCTAATTTAACAAGAGTTTACTATTTCAAATAATCATTCTTAAAAACCCTCAATAATTTTATCTAGAGACTACATAACATGAATACAAAAGTTTAGAATCAACTAAGAACAAAAGCCTACCTCTTATTTACCTAAATTAGTCTTCCCTTGTATGTGAAAGTTTTTATTTTTCTTCTTTTTCTCATTTGTCTATCACTTCTAACCTCCAAATCTAAAAAATCCAACCTCTTCTATTGTTTTCATAGTCTCTGACATGCATTTCAAAAACCCCTAATATCATGTCAACCCATTTTCCATTACTCTAATAAATACTCGCCATCAAACTATAAAGTCTTAGCATGTCTTCTATATATCCCAACTCAGCTACCACACTTACGTACTTCTCCACTATTTCCTCCAACTCATAGTCAAACCCTTGCCATGATAAGTTTTGCATGGTTCGAATTACCAAGCCATAAAAACCAAATGATAATTCTAAAAATTAGGGTTGACATAACAATATGTCAATTAGCATAATAATTTTTTTTTTGAAATAGATTAAATTCATATCACTTTAATATAGGACAATAAAATATAAATATCAATCAAATACAGACTTCTTACCTAGATAATCCCTTAAGTATTTAAAAATTAAGTCAACCTAGGTACCCCTTAGGTCTAGGTTAGTCATAGTTTAATAAAATAATTTTGTTATAAGTTCAAACATGCAATTTGTTTCCATGTCATGGATGTGTGTGTGTGTGTGTGTGTGTGTGTGTGTGTGTGTGTGTTCCTTAAGTATTTAAAAATTAAGTCAACCTAGGTACCCCTTAGGTCTAGGTTAGTCATATTTTAATAAAATAAATTTATTATAAGTTTAAACATGCAATTTGTTTCCATGTCATGTGTGTGTGTGTGTTTTAACAATACTTTTCATTGAATGTTTGTAGGTACCCACATATAAAGGTTATGAAGATAACATAAACATAATGTCATATATAATTGTATATAATTAAAACATTCCATAATGGCAATCATATCATAATCCATAAATTAGTAACAATTTCATTGAGATTGATTAGCATCAAAACTCTAATATAAACCATATCAACTCATCCAAACATAAATAAATCAACACAATGAAATTAAATCAATCATACATTTATTATTCTATATGGTGTGTACTATGTCCATTATCAAATCTCAACACTTTCAACTTTTCCATCTGCAACATCCTCCCTGATGATACTCTCCCTCTATATTTGAATAAAAAGTATAATTTATTCTACATCCACCTCACAAATAAAATTGATAGTTATCCCATAACCATAATAGCTAGTATAAATGATATTAAAGCACAAAAATACTAAATAAACATAATCCAAATGCATATATAACTCGTATATAACTAACCAATCAAGTGATGAGTCACACAAAATAATCATTGTATGCATATCCATACATCAACATAATGAAAATAGTTTTCTATAACAATAATTAAACAACATTATCCCAATGATATTTGTTTAATAAAAAATTTAAGTTTAATGGTTAAATCAGGATGTAACAATCATTTAATTTTAGTTACTTTATACTTTAAAATACTACAATTTTTTAGCTTCAGCGTTTTGTGTTGTTATGTTCTTTTATTGAAGCACCATCCCCTATTGCACTTGAGTGACATGTGATGAGCTTTGAGTGGATCATATATATATATAAACTTTATCAGTTATTGATGCTTTCTCTCTTGAAAGAACCCATTGAATCTCAATCTCTTTGAGTGCATGACTTAAAGGGTGCATTAGGAAAGGGGTGGGTGGACCATTGGTGCTTCACAATATTTTTTCCCCTATACTACCACTTCATATCTACATAACCATATCTTTAAAACACTTTCCTAAGCTTTATCTCCTCTTTTTCACCCTAATCTAGTAATTTTTTCTTTCATTATCCCCTCCCTAAGACTAAAACCCTTTCCATCAATTTATGTTACACTATCACCCCATTGACTCTATACTCTAATTGATGAAACTCATTTAAGGTCTATGTCAGCCCCTAGCTGACCTAAACCAAGACCTAATTTATTTTTATCAATAATGATATAGAGTCAATTAGGATGACCCTATTGGTTAAACTTTAGGAAAGGTTTAGGGTTAGATTTAGATATAAATACACATTAATTTCACCATTATTAGAGAGAAAACAAGAGTTAATTATTCATTTATGCTTCTTTACAATATGCTCTTCTGCTATTCTACTTGAAGATTTTTATCTTAGGTTTTATACTTGGAGAATAATATTGTCTTGTGGAAAAGTCTTGGATGCTTTGGAATTTATTAGTGATCCTTACAAACCAAAACAACCTCTTTCAAATCACCTTTGGCCAAGGGAGAGATTGAGTCTCAGTGGGTTCATCTTCAAGGTAAGTATCTTAACATTACTCCTTTATTTTAGTAGATAAAAGTAGAATACGTAATGTCTTTTGAATATATTACTCTCTCCATGAATTAGGGTTTTACCTATATATAGTTAATTAGGATTATCTTATGCATGTTTACTAACCCCCATTTTATGTCAAAAGATCTGGTAAGCACTAAATTAGATTTTACTTTGCTTTTAATATACATTTGTGAATATGAAAACATAGGACCTATCTAGGGTTATTACATAGTTTTGCTTAATTAGAGGCTTTGGAACCCTCCCTAGTGATTTTATTATGGTAATAGATTCCTTGGTTATTTCTAATGGATCCATCTTGGTCATGAACCTGAATATATAATGTATCAACATTCAAAATTGTAAGTAGGATTTATCTTCTCCAAGCTATGATTGATTTATAGATTAGTTGCATTTCCTTTTGTATACAAGATCTAGGCCATCCTTACTATCAAATCATTTTAGATCACCTAATACTTAATTATCATTATCTATATTTATAAAGGTTCCATATTTCAACCAAGAAAGAGAAAATTTATAGGAAAACAAGAATGGAGGATTAGGAAGGGAAGGATAACTTTTGGTCCTTTCCTATCATACCTCGTGACCTTGTCTAACCACCCTTAATAAAACCATTTGAAAAAATATTTCGTTTTCAAAATTCATCAAAAAACCTATTATATTATTAATGTGATTTTGTTTTAATTATACATCTATTGGTGTTCATGAGAAGTCTTGATGACATTAAAGGTGTTCATATATATGAAAAGAGAGAAGGGGGGAAACTCTCCCCTATCAGCCATCAATGGCCACCTCAAGGCTCATGACTCTAAAAGTCACATTAGGGTGCATTAGTGATCATTAGATAATTTATGAAATTAATTAGTACCCCTAGGACACCCTTCTAACTTCTTGGTTTGTATAGGTAAAAACATGTTTTGGGTCCTTAGAATCTCTAATAGCCATTAATGATTTCTTGAAGCTCAAATCTCATAAATTTAAGAAATAGTTTCAATTTTATTTTTTATTTTAGCTTCATTTTAAAGAGGGTTAAATTCATGTGGAATGCTTAAGTTTTTTCCTTCTATGAGACCTAAAATCTCCTTCAAGAACTCAAAGGCCTTCTTATGAAAACATAATCACACCTAGTTTTTTTTCACTTTAGGTACAAAAACTACCATTTATAAGATGGTAAATATTAGGGGGATTTCAAGGTCACCCCACCCATTAGGCACCAATTATCCCCCATAATCTAAAAAAATCTATTAGATTATAATCCTTAATTCCCTTCTACTACTATAAGGTTAAATAAAAATGACATCGACTTTCAAATTAAAATAAACATAGTGAAGCCCAAAAATTTTGAGTCATACATAAGACCACATGTTTAAAAAAAGAATGAAACATTATAAAAATAGTGAAAATATTATCCAAATTAAAAAACCCTTTGTCTTTTAAAGTATAGTAAAATTCTACATTTATATTAACTATGACACAAACACTATGTAACTGATAGTGTCTAAATCCACTGTCTACACTTGATAACCAATTTCAACCATTAGGTGTCACCTTGACATTATATCCTCATTTATCCAAATATAGATCCACCATCACCATACCATTTAATTTTGAATAGATGAAATTCACTTCACATCTTTCTTGGTCTCATTTCTCAAATAAACCATCTGATCACTAGATGCGTCATTTCCACCACCATTGCCCTATAGGATCCAAAGGAAATATAAGATACAATTGGCCTTAAATGTATGGTCTCCACTCAATAGTGGTTATTTAAAAATAAACCCATTTGGGTTAATATTACCATATATCCATGCCATTCAAATTTAACATCCTCTATGTTAGCATGGTTGTAAAAATAAAGTGAATGTTTCAAATGGTAAAGGCCACCATTAAAAATTGTGATCCTTTAATGATTGAAATATTGATCACAATAATTGAAGATATGAAATATAGTTTCACCCACCACTTAGGTGCTGTGAAATCCTTAACACATATGTCTTATACTTTTTCATATAAATTTTTCATCTCAAATGGTTATACCACCCACCACAAATCTTTTCTCTTTGAAATGTCAAAAACACCATAAAAACTAGGTGACCACTAGTGGTTTATAAAACCATGGTCACATGAAATTTCATTGATGATTATATAACCACCAAGTTGATTTATATAGGATCAATGTATTTACATGAGGAATACTAGCCACTAATAACTAATATTGTGGGTTTGCCCTACACAAATTATCCACCCCTTAGTTTTTAGAGCCTGTGTTTTAATATGAATTATCATATGAAGTGAGTTATTTAAAAAAACTCATAATGAGAATATGACTAATCCAAAACATCCAAAATGAAAATATTTAGATCTAAAAAAGTGTGAATTTTCATTCTTAAATTATTTTAGATCCAATTATTCCTTGAGAAACATGCCAAATATTTTCTTCAAATAGATGTATTTTCCTTAAGGAGACAAGACCTTTTTAGGGCCTTGCCTTTAAAATTTTGTAACTAGAGTTATGTAGATTCAAAAATAAAAGTGAAAAAGTCCCAAAATTTTGAAAATGAGTATAATATGAATAAATTATATTAGGGAGATTTATGTAGTATTTTATTACTCCAAAAATTTATATTGTGAATTTAACCCATCAAACCCTTAAGCATGCAAGAAAACAAACATATTTTTGAGATAATGTTTTTAAAAATTCACGTTTATTTTATACACATTTAAAAACTAAAACAATAAGATTTTTAAAATATTTTAAAATTATAAATAGACACTTTTATTTCTTTCACATTTAAATGCATCTTATCTCAATATTGATATAAATGATGGAAAGGTTTACAACATAATTAAACTTACCTATAATAAATGTAATAAACTTCCAAATTACTTTCAATAAATTTAATAATTATTTAAAAGGATTTTAAACTAACCAAAGGATAAAATAATACAATTTTGTTCTAATAAATTACATGTTAAATTAAATTTGTTAGTTTAATAAGTCTATCCTACAAGGCTAAACAAAGGACGAGCTCACCTCCCATATATATTGTCATAATTATGTGGATAACTTAGAAATCCCTAATTCTAATTACTCATAAATTTGAAAATGGTAATACCAAATAAGGATAATACAAGTGGGTTTTGTGTTATCTATGGTGGGTGAGCACTTTGAGGTGGTTCCTCTTGAGAAACATATCCTACATGTTAAGCCCACCTGGGAAGTGTTAGTCTCAATTTGTGACCCTCTAAAAATACACCCATGGGATTGATTAATTCATTGAGGAAAAAAAGAGGTAATAACACATGGGATGAATGTCCCATCATTAATTTTAGGATTGATGTTGGTTCAATCCAAGAACTAAGAAGTTTAATAAATTTTACTATGAGAGTAGTAACAACTACCACCATAATTTAAATTGATACAAGTGTTCATGTTTATTTACTTACTTTCTTGATAATTAATAATCTAAATCATGTTGTCTTCTTAATTCAACTAAGAAATAATTGAGTGTTATTTCACTATAATTCACTTTAATATCTAAACTAAGGTACAATATCATAAAAAAAGATAAAAAAGAGAGAAGGTTAAGGAATAAAATAGAGGACATATTTGATTTAAATGATATTATTGAATTCAAGGATCTAAAATAATTCTTGAGCATAGTTATACCACTATGTGCTTGGTCTATAAATTTCACAAACATGAGACACTCGGTGAGCAAGATTATAAGGACAAGTGTGAAAGCCATTTATTCATGGAATCCATTCTAAAGAAAACTACTCACACTATGTATCTGTTTCACACAATGACTAAGATAAGTATAAATAAAACATGAAATAACTCAATAAAATAGTTATGATGATACTATACAACATAATTAATACAATCATTTGTAACTAGACATATCAACATTCTTAGAACCAATTAACTAACTAAATAAAAAGACTAAAAACATTAAACAAACAAAACATAATAATTTTTTTATCAAACGTTATAAAATATATTTTTTTAAATAAATATATCTATGCAAATAGTTTTGGAAAAAAATAGAAGGAAAATAAGGTGTAATCCTAGTGATTTAACCTTTTAAGGTTTTACACATGTAAAACCTATGTTTAGTTTAAAAGGATGAGATGTCTAAATCAGTTAAATAAGTTACAATAATTAATATCTATTTTTTATGTAATTTGACCTTCTTTGACTTTATAAAAATAGTAATAAAAAGGAATAAATATATACTTATCTAAAAATTAACTATCATGGATGATTTGGGTTCTAGAAATTGGGTTCTTGATAGTATTGAGTGTCTTTAATGAGATTCTAGAATCTATTTACTCATTGGATAGTATTACCTAATATGTATAGTAGTGCCATGTTATTTTATTACCCTCAAAGTTTTTGTAGTGTCCCCTTTGAAAGACTATTCCTATTTTTTAGGAGTATGTATGCTTGTGTTTTTAGGTCCTATTCCTATACACACAAAATTTAGGGCTCTATGTTGTGCCTAGAAAACCTGATTTTTTGTATAAACCATAATCCTCATTGTAAGTATGGTAGGATAAATAATTTTGTTTATTATTAAGATAGGTTAGACATCCTCAACACCCTAATATGAATAGATTTTCCTACATACCAATACTCTGAAGAGGGATCAAGCCTGATGTAGTTCTCCCACATAGTGATTGATCCAAGTGCATGTGAATGCTAGAATGAGATTGGTGATGGATGCCTTGAATGTGATTGATCTTTGAAATATTTTAAAACTAGGCTTAGGGATGTTGTAGATGGTATTATGAAAAATTAGGGTAGAATAGGGATAAAATACCTTAATTTTTCTCAACATGTCTTTGGTTTCAATGTGATTTTGCATCTATTTTCCATCTAGTGAATAGAGGTCAATTAGACTTGTATTTATAGAGATATGTATCTTGTGTAAATAAGAAAATATGCTTAGGAAAACCTTAGAAGGGGAATTTTTTTAAAAAATTATATGTTTAAGAGAGTTATAACTAATAAAATTAGTGCACAGTGGGGGACACTAGCACCATATGGTTATAGTGTCTCAAATGTGGTGTTAATGCCCACCTGACAGACTTCTAGAAAACCAAGGTTGGGATCTAAGAAAACAATCTTGGGACTATGTTTTGGCTAACAATAGGTGTCTATGGTTTGCATAATGGTTGTAAAAATGTGTCTAAGGATCTAGGATAGGTCTAGGGATAAGTTAGGAATAGGTCAACTCAAGTGACACTCTTAACATCTAATTACCACTTTTAGGTGATTATATTTGCCCCCATTTTATGTTATAAATGCATCAAAGTGAAGTGACTAGTATAAAGGAAAAATAAGAATACATGGGCTTACCTTGGAAGTGATTCCTATGTAGATGATTATGAGTATGTGAATATAGGTCTACATATGTGAAACATGATCCAAAGTAATGACTTATAATGAAACATGCAAAAATCAATCCTTACTTAAGAGATGATCAAAAGAAAAAGACTATACTAAAATAAAATAACTGAGTAAAGCTGAGTAAAGAGAGAAGAAAGGAGTGAATACACCTCATTGGGTATAAGAACTAATGCATGAACATAGTGATAACCTATATGTGAGTACACATAGTGATCATATAATTGAATAGCTTTGACTAAGCTAATGGCTTGTTCAATCCTCATATGGGTGGCTCAAGAACTCAATTTGATTTGAATCCATCATTTCCCACCCTTGCTTAGTGGATCCTGGTATATAAATGGTTTGGATAAGATTTTAAGTGTGTCTAACCCTCTCACATGGGTGGCTTAAGAAATCAATTAGGATATGACTCCATCATTACCCACATATATGAAGTAGATTCATCTATAACTGAACTATGGAAAGTGATGAAAGTATCTAAGTAAATCTAACTATGTATGTTCACTCTATGGACACTCAATTATATTAGGTACATATGGGCCAATTGGGAATGCCAATTATTGATATTTTAAACCAAAAATATCAAAACATCTTGTAATCTAAGGGAGATTCATTAATTTTTTGGTAAAAATATTTAAAGTGACCAAAGAAACCTTTTTTCCATACCTAGGGGAAATTAGAGATTTGGGTGAAATTGAAACTTTTTAAAGGGCATCTTATAAAAAAGTAGTGGATAAAAACGTAGTGATAAATAATGTATCTATAAAATGTAGTATGAAAAAAACATAGTATGATAAAACATCGTAAGGAAAAAAAGTAGCGGTATTGTTAATGTTGTGAAGATGACACAACTTTCAACTAAAGGTCCAAACTCACAAAATCACATTTTCCTCTGTTATTTTTCTTGTAAATTTGGTGCATTACTTTTACACCATGAAATGTTAACTACTATTACAAAAATGAACTAGACAATAAATAAATAATGTGATAATCACTAAAATTTCCTATTATGCTCTTCATGACATTTTTGTGATGTTACCAATACCGCTACATTTTTCCTCACTTATTTTGTGCTCATGATATTTTTGTCATACTAAATTTTTACCACTACATTTTTGTCCACTACATTATCACATAGATCCTTTTAAAGTTATAAAGTGTATCCAAACCTTCACTTCTCACTTATCTAATACCTTGTAAAATATAGAACTCTGGTTGCACTTTGTAACTTTGTAATGTTGTAAAGTGAAACTCAAGTTCCTCTTTCCACCATTCTCCATACTCATGGAAACCAGAACTCTTGTTGCACTTTAAAACTTTTCAAAGTTTAAAAATGCAACTCAAGTTTCACTTTCTACCATTTTCCATACCTAGAAGAGATCAAAACCTCCACTACACTTTAAAACTTTGTAAAGTTGCAAAGTGCAGACAAGGTTTTGATACCCACTTTCCTTCACAAAATCACTTGATAGAAAGTGGAGATCCAAGCATAAATCATAAATTTTAAAACTTGAAAAATTACATGATGACTCTGAAACCTTGATTTCCTACCATTTACCCAACCACCACTCTAATTAGAATTGAATGCAGGTTTTTATTAATAAGTTTAGGTTTTTTGAGTTCATTATTAGCATTTCCAAATTGATTTGGAGCTCTACATGCCAAGAGACTTGCATAGTAAAATGTCAAGCAATGTCAATCCCACCACTGCCATCCCCTATATGCATAAAATTGTATTCTAATAGGTCATTCACATTTCATTAGAGCAATGCTATTATTCTATCAACAAAGCATAGTTTTCTTTTGAATTCATGAAAGGATTTTAGCTATGAAAATCTAGGGTTTTTTTATCCATTTTACCTTTCACTCACATTTTTTCAAGTTTTTTCATGCTAGAAGCATGTTAAAATGCACTAAATCATTTTTTGTACCTAGGGTTTATATAAGTTTTCATAAAAACTGATTAAATCCAAAATATTCGTCAAGATTATCCACACAGATTCTAGCAAAAACCCCTCTTAATCTTGTAAGATAAAACCCCATGGAAATCAAAGATTCCTAGAGTTAAAACCCTGATGACTATTTCTTTTGTCTTGATAACTCTAAGTTCCCATTGGAAATCTAACTTGCCTCTACAAACCAAAAACCTTACCATAATTTTTATCAAACTTTTCAAGTACAAATTATAATTGAAACCCCATCAACCATTTTAGTTGAAATTACACAATATATCTTCATTGAATTTTTTACCTACAATTACAACTCAAAACCCCACCAAATCTATAGTTATTTTTCTCACACCCATTTTACCAAAGCACACATATATAAAGGAAATGAAGTTTAATTAAAAGAGACTTGATGTCCCCTTCATCCTAGGATCCAATACAAATGAGATCACTAACATAGATCTAGGTCACATAGACCTAAAATATTTATTAAAAAAATAAATGTTGAATTCAAAAATGATTAGATTCAAAGAATTTATGATAGTGGGTTACCCTAGGCAACATGTTTCCCACTATCAGTACAGATCCTTGAGTTTGTTCTCACAATATCAAAATACTATGATGCTAAGAAGAGGGAGGTGGTAAATGACAAAAGAGACAAGATTATGAACCTAGACCTTGATTTCATAGATAACATGTTCCTGAATCTAGAATATGAAATTGATCTAGATATAACCCCTAACTCTTCTAAGAAGTTTTATCAAGATAATAATACTACTTGTCTATGATTTCTAAACAAAAAATGGATAAAAACATCTACACCTATATCCATAAGAATGCCTAAAACCCTAACTAGGATAAACTTCAAAGATGAAGTAGGAGACATCATAATACTCTTGCATAGAGTTATAGGGAACCCAAATGTCAAGAATTATCAAGATTGGATGTAACAATATATTTGGGTGATCCATCAAAATAAATAGTATATCTATTAGGCCCAGTGAATTTTTGACTCCATTCATAAATAGTTAGTGGAGTTCTAAACTATAATAAATTTTTATATGACCTCATACCTGGTTTATATATTAGAAAAAGGGAGGGCATTCCCAGGATTGAACATATTTCTTGATCAAGTCAACAAGGTCATTAACTACTACCCTAACCTCACCCTTTAGGCAAGAAAATAACATTCTATAAGGGTCAATGATGCTTTTATATACTGCATCATAATTATGTTTTCTAAGGAACTAGGAAGAAGAATATTTTATAATGCTAAAACTATAAATATTATAAATTGGGGATAATATTTCATTTAGTTCCCAACATATTCATACATCAAATTTGGTGGTTTTAGTGGGTGTCTTTACACCCTTCCTATGTATGTTAGTGACAAACAGACCCTATTGTAACTTGTGAGGTAACTTATGGAAATCCATAAGTTATTATCAAGTCATCATAATTTAGGGATCCACTTCCCTATCAGCATAGGGAGGTATAATTGCCCTTCTTTATCAAAATCCAAATGTGCAAATTCTAAGATGACTCAAATGACCTTAAGATCTCTTGATGTAAGGCCATTTTATGGTGTGACTAGCCATATTACCAGTATAGTGGGTATCACCACATATTCCTACATTCTTTTTTATGAACATTATTGGGAAGATATGAAAGATGAAGAGGAAGTAAGCTTCAGAGATTATTCTAAAATGAGCCTAGATTAAATCACAACCTACAACATGGCACCAATCCTTGAGGATTTGAAATATGATGAGTCACCAATTGATAGAGTGTATTATGATAATTAAATCTATCTCAATCCTCTTTCACTATTCAAGTGGTCCATACCTGAATCCTTATCATTGATGGATAAGACCACCTAGGTCATAAATAGAAAATTAAATTGGTTGAGAAGTAAAGGGGTCAAAATTACCAATGAGACCCTAAGTTTTCTAGATAGGTTAAGATAAGTGAAGGAGAAGGGTGTGTTAATAATAGTATATGGTCCCAATAGTGGAACCTAAGTAAACCAAGTAGATAGGCCAATGGTGTCACAAAAGTGAAAGTAGAAACAAAAGGAAAAAAGGGGTACTTATAGTATCCAATAGATAGTATTGTTTCACTCAAATTTTTATATTATTTAGTAAAAGGTAGTGGAACTGGAAATATAGGTTGTCATAGAAATACTGATAAAATTTCATGCATAGGATTATAAGATTATGAAGAGCTCTTATTTGGCTTGGGAGGAAGACTTGCAAATAAAAAATCAATAAATTAAATTTATTAGTTAGATTAGTAGCTAAGTGGATTGCCTATCTATGGCTAGATCTTGGAAGCATGAGGTTTCTTAGGGGCTGTCAATCCACCATTTAAAAAAAATTAAGTTGATAAAATAGAAAGAAAGTAATTGCATCAATAATCAAAAGGTATTGAAAATGATAACAATAATTACTTGATAAAGAGATGTGATATAAATGATCTAATTAATGATAAGCTAATTAGTGTTAGTGATAATGAACTAAGGTATGGTTCAAAAAATTAGGTAGAAATTTATGGTTAGGTAGAAGCACAGAAAAGAGGGTCTAATTGAGTGTAGGTGGTAAAAAGGATATTGATAGTTTTAGGTATGATAGTGAACCATCGATAGTCAAGATGATTGTTGATGATTAAGGGTAACCATCGATAGTTAAGTAATCATCAATGGTTGGGTTAACCATCAATGGTTGGGCTAACCATTGATAGTTCCCTATAGGTGAATTAAGGCTAATATTTTGATTATGAATCCTAAGAGGTGGATGAGGTATGTAATAATTTCAAAGTGGAAATATGATAAATAAATATGGAAAATAGATGGTTATCTTATGAGGAAGGTGGATTAGATGGATAGTTGAGATAGATTTCTTGATGTAGAAGCTGATCATAATTTTGATAGAGTGATGGTGATTAGAGTGGTGATATAAATTTGGGCTTATAAAATTTCTAAAGTACCTAATGGTGATTGACTTACAAAAGAGATTCTAGATACTAAAGCTCTTGATAATAATTGCAAATGCATTTTCCCTTACAGCTCTCCTCTTCTTATAGGCAAGGCAAGATGTTAAAGTGGGAGTGTAACTAGGGCTTCTAATTATAACTCATCCATTTAATTCCTCATGAAAGGATTTGGATGACTTATATTTAGAAAATTTGAGTGATAGTTTTCATGGTGATAGCATGTTAAGGTTTTAGTTAGTGGAGCCTAACCATCAATGATTGGGCTAATCATTGATGGTTAGCCTAACCATTGGTGGTCAAGGTAAAAAGGTCAAAATAGGTAAAAAGGGTAGTTTAATCCTAGTTAGGTCAAAATAGATAGAAATGGGTTTAGTTAAGGGTAAAATTTATAAGGGTTTGTGACAATTAGAATCGTACATGTAGATTTCTAGTGTCTACATTTACCCCTTTTTGTTATGTGGCTTGAATTGACAAGCTACCAAAAAAAAGAAGTTGGGTGAGGTCAAGGTTGAGGTTTACCTAAGAATGGAAGGAGGTGTTCCCCCTAAAACTAGGAAATGATGAGGTAAAATAAAATAGGGTCAAGGTTTAAAATTGGTAGGTGGAGCTGGTAGTGAGATGCAAAACCTATGCATAAAAGTGAATAAGTGGGATAGTTATGATCATGCAAAGACTAATGTTGCCAATGTAAATGAAAATAAGGCTAGTTCAAAGAAGATAAGTGACTAATGTATCACATGACTACTATAGGCATGGTAGTTGGATACACCTATTAGTATCTGAGGTAGATTTGAGTGTTTTAGTGGGTATCTAAGGTAGGAAGTGCTCTCAGGAAAACACCAAATGGGTCAATGTGAGATGGGTATCTAAGGTAAGAAGTGATCCCAAAAAGACACAAATGATTTAGTTATTTCACTAGGTAGTGAAAAAATATGAATAGGGAACATGTCAAGGTTGGTTAGTGCATTCAAAATGACCCATGTAAAGTCATTGTAAAACATACAAATAGTTTGGTAAAAATGATCAGTGTTGAGGTGGATGTAGGAGAATGGATGATCAGTGTTGAGTTGAGGGAAGCCTTAACTATTACTAAAAAGTGGCTTGGTCCATGTCTAGTTTTAAGGTGAATTCTAATTTCTTTACTAATATGGAAAAATATTTATGTACTGGTCCTGATCTGTGGGTAGTGGATGTAACAAATAGACTTATAGGCTAGGTGGGATGCTTGGTAGGTTGGTTTATCTCTTGAGGTGAGGGAATTAAGGCTAAGATAAATAAATCATCCATATGAGGCATGGGTAATAATGATCCTCCTTTAAGGACAATATCTGTAGGAGTAGTGGTTTGTTGGGTAGTTAGTAAAGGTGGTGAATTAGGAATGTTGATTTTCCTAGATGTACTGGTTGAGATAATATGTGATGATTCTAAAACTTCTATGAGGGTATCTAGGTAGAAAATAACTTCTTTAGTCTGGTTATCCAAAGGAGGGTAAGGTGAATCCATGACCTTGATTAGTGAAGTGGGGTAGGAATGGGTAAATTGGCTAATCAAGTGCTCATGGGTAGGTGCATTGCAAACCATGTTGACCGTGTGAGCATTATGAGATCACTCAGCCTGTGTGTCCTTGGCTTTCATATGGGCATGGTTAGGAAAAGGTTTCCTAAAGATGTCAAGAGCTTGGTTTTTATGGGAATTAGTATTATCCAACATGAGCTTCCCCTTGTTAATAACACTCTAAATAATATTATTGAAAGTATTACATCAGTTGATGTCATGTCTAATTACTTGATGAAAAGCACATAGATCATTCTCATTATACCAAGAAAGTGTTGCATGAGAATAATAAAATTTTGGAGGAGGTTTGATAGATGGAAGTTTTATAAGGTTAGTTTTTAGTAACTTCTATAAAACTGAGGTGTAATATTCTCTAAGTGGAGTGAATTTTTTGTTGTTGTTTCAGTTTGGGTTTCTTGCATTTGGCTTGGAGGTAATGGTAGAATTTCATTGGTTAAAATTGGGTGGAGGGGTAGTTTTAAGGATGAAAACATTTGTGGTTCCCCTAGTCTTAGTTCTAGTATTGGCTTGGTTGCCTGGTTTGGAGGAAGAGGTTTCATTGGTCTTGAAGGTAGAGTTCTTGTTTTGTAACTTCAATTTGCCCTCATCTATGGCCTAGTTTTATAGCTTATGTGCCATGGTAAAATCCTCATCATTATAAATATTTAGACATGTAGTGTAGAAGATATATGTTTGTTGAAAGATCAAGCAAAAAGTTCCATAAGTTTAGTTGAGTCAAGGAAAAAGAAAGATGATTAATCAAGCTTTTCCAATGGGTGACAAAATCGGTAATGGACTCATCATCAAATTGTTTGATATAATAGAGTTCTATGATAGAGACCTTCTTAGAAATTTTAATTGAAAAGTGATCCAAGAAGACTTATGCTAGTTGGGTGAAAGAAAATATGGAATGCTTGGTAAGGGTACTATACCAGTCAAGTGTTGGACTAGATAAAGACATGGGGAAGGTTTAGAGGAGAAGGGCATCATCATAAGTAATCATATAACATGCATGCCTAAAATTCCTAAGCTATTATTGAGGGTCTTATCTGCTTTGAAATTTGGTAAATTTCATAATCTCCCATTAAGGAGGATAAGGTCTATTTGGAACATAAGTATGAAAAGGTTCGTTACAAATCTGATCATAAGATAGGATGTTATGAGCTCTTGAAATGGATGAGTCAACGTTGGTCATTTTATCCATGAGCATTTTCATTAGGTTAGTTTGAAGTGGTGCACTAAAAGCATTTTAAGGCTGATATTATGGTTGAGGTTGGGAAACATATTAGTAATTTCTTAGCGGTGGAGAGGCTAGCACATATGGGAATGTGGAAGCTAAAAGTTGGGTATGGTAGGTGGATGATGGTGATTGGGTAGTGGGTATATATCCTTATGGGTTAGGGATGTATCCTAGGTTGGGTGCAGTGGGTAATTAATAATAAGTCCATATGGATTGGGCATGGATGGTAGTTGGGTTGGTGATAAGAGGGGGTAGTGACCTTTGTGCTAATAGGTGGTGAGGTAGAAGGGATAGGTACCCCAGATCTTGGTAAAGAGGTATTAATCGATGGGGTAGGTTTGACAAAGGGGAGATTAGATATGTTGGTGGTGGGTTCCCCAGCTACAAGTTAGACATGATGGGTTAATAGTTGGGTTATCCCCAAGGTAGAGGAGTCATTAGTAGGGGTGGAAGGTGTAAGGGTAACAATTGGTTGCATAGGTTGGTTATTAGGCATAGTGTCAAAGGGGTTAGTAGATGAAGATGCCTGGGTGGTCAAATGTTTGGTGGTGACCATGGAAATAGGGATACCCTCCATAAGGTGGGTTGGCATGCCATAAAGATGATCTTGAGGTGGATTTGAAACAAGGATATGGTGAGAATAGGTGTTAAGATAGTGTTGAAGGGCCACTAGATTATTGTCTAAAAAGGTGATAAAATCCATGTCTCCTTAGGGAAATACCCAAGGGAAATTAGGGATTCCCAATGGATGAGGTGAATATTTTGCCTCAAAGATGTACTCTATAGAATATGAGGTAGATGAGGTTGATTTAGTGATGGGTTTTGTTCTTCCAGGTTTCTTCATTGTTAACGAGTGAGAACCATACAAAGAAAGGGGAGAGAAAACAAGAATAATCTCACCGCTCAAACAAGAAGACAAAAAAATGATCAATGCAATCAAGACACACACACTATGAAGTATGTCAAGCCTATAGTTTAGTTTTAATATTGATTTTGGCATGTGCCTTAGTTTATAAGAATGTGTGATAGAAACTAGCTTGTAGATCAGGTACTATAGAAGGAATATATGGTTGGTTTTAGGTTGTTTAGGTGCTCAAAATAATTTGTATTGGAATCAATATGTGGCTTGGTATTGGTACCTACCCCCTAACTTCACATTCTCATAATGATAAGTGTGTTAGGTGCTTAGCCAATATATATTGATATCTAGAGTTTATACTCCACCAAAGAGCTGAGTTGGTTCTCCTCTTGGTAATGACCTCCAAGTAAGATTTTTGGGAATGGGTAAGGTGACCACTAGGTGATGAAATCCTAGTCAAGCCTTGTCTCAAATTATTTTGATGTTTGATTGATGAAAGTGGTTTGGCTAGTGTTTTCAATAAAAGTGGTGCTATGATAAGATTATTGTGCTTTAATTCAAAGTGAAGTATTGTTAAAAGAAAATAATGGATGTAGTTGAGTTTAAGCCCAAAATAAATTTTAGTTTCAATTATAAGCACAAATAGAGAAAAGATCATACAAATGCAAATAAAATGTGAGTAAGGACTCTATGTCCCACTGGGTGTGCCAAGATGTTTCACTCAAATTTTTCTATTATTCAAAAGAAGATAGTAAAACTAAAAATATGGGTTATGGTATAAATACTGATTAAAGTTCATGCATTGGATTAGATTATTATGAAGAGATCATCTTTGGCTTAGGAGGAATACCTGAAAATAAGAAAGCACTAAAGCAAATTTCATTGGTTAGATGAGTAGCTAGGTGGATTGCCTATCCATGACTAGATCTTATAAGCATGAGCTTCCTTAGGGGTTACCAATCCATAATTTTAAAATAATTAAGTTGATAAAATAGAAAGAAAGTAATTGCATCAATAATCAATAGGTACTAAAATTGATAACAAGAATTTCTTGATAAAGAGATGCATTATAAATGATATAATTAAAGATAAGTTGATTAGTGTTAGTGTTAACAGGATGAGGTATGGTTCAAAAAATTAGGAAGAAATCTGTGGTTAGGTAAAAGAATATAAAAGAGGGTCTGATTGGTTTTAGGTGGTAAAATGGAGATTTTTGGTTTTAGGTATGATAGTGAATCATTAACAGTCAAGATGATAGTCGGTGGTTAAGGGTAACCATCGGTAGTTAGGCTAACTATCAGTGGTTGGGATAACCATTGATTATTTCCTATAGATAAATTAAGGCCAATATTTTGAGTATGAATCTTGAGATGTGGGTGATGTATGTACTAGTTTTAAACTGGAAATACAACAAATAAATATGAAAAATAGATGATTGTCTTACCCAGAAGGTGGATTGGATGGATAATTGAGGTAGATTACTTGATGTAGAAGCTAGTCATAATTTTGATAGAGTGATGGTGTTTGGAGTGGTGATGGCAAGTTGGGATTTCCATATTTATAAAATACCTAATGGCGATTGACCTAAAAAAGAGATTTTGGATACTAGAGCTCTTGATAATAATTGCAGATGTATTTTCCCTTACAGCTCTCCTCTTCTTATAGGCAAAGGTAAGAGGTTGAAGTGGGAGTGTAACTAGGGATTCTAATTATAACTCATCCATACAATGCCTTGCAAAATGATTTGGATGACTTATATTTAGAAAATATGAGTGATAGTTTGCATGGTGATTGCATGTTAAGGTTTTAGTCGATGGAGCTTAACCATTGACAATTAGGCTAACCATCTATGATTAGCCTAACCATCGATAGTCAAGGTAAAAAGGTAAAATTAGGTAAAAAGGGATATTTTAAGCCAAGTTAGGTCAAAATGGATATAAATGGGTTTAGGTAAGGGTAAAAGGTTTAAGGGGTTATGACAATCAGAATCATGCATGCAAATTTTTGGTGTCTACAAGTATTACACTCTATGGATCAATACAAAGGACAAAACTACTATCCAATTGACACAAATAACTCCAACTCATATCTCCACTATTCAACCAGCCATAGTAATACTTCCTCCTATCACCACTACCCAATCAAATCAAACAACTATGCCTCTTATTTCCACCAATCCACCAATGCAAGTAATTGAACCTTCACCCAACCCACCTATACAAGTAGTTCCCTTGGAAAAAAAATAATCAACATAGTTAGACACTCAAACTCCACCTTCACCTCCCTCTTTTTCAATCACTTTCACCTCATCCACAATATCCACTACCACTCCATTAATTACTAATACCACCTAGTAGTACATGGTTGTATATTCAGTCATTCTGACTACAATCCCACTAGCCATCCCAACCATTAGGATAGATACCACCTATTTTTCATCTCCCATCACACTCCCCATTTCATCTACTCTGAGTGTTCCCACTATATTGATTGATTCATTTACTACTTTGGATTCCACCCTTCCATAGTTTCCCCTTTTCCAATTATATGTGCCTACCTTTTCACTTATGTCACTCCTAGCTTCCACTCCCATGGTAAGCACATATATACCCACTTCACTGATTCAAACACCTATTTATTCCATTCCAAAATTAATTCAAGCCCCTACCAAGGAGGTGGAGATGAGGGACCCATTGATAAAACTATGGTTACTCAACCCAAAAATGTGAAAGAGATAGCCAAATCATCAATCGAGGATTTAATGGCAACATCAGTGATAGACATAACACTTGTCATAGTAACCACTAGTGTAGAAACTTTAGCTATGAATTCATAGATGATAGTGCCTAATTTAGCTACAGATTCATAGGTTTCCACTATAAGTTGTCTAGCATAATTAGTAACAAAGAAAAGGAAATAAATTATGTCTCCTAACACACTACACTTTGGTCTTTTGGAGGCATCCAAATGACCAAAGGAAATCCCCAAGACCATATCCAAAATATCATATGATCTCCTACTAGATAAACAAAATTAAGATCTAGTGGTGGGGGATTATCAAATATCTAAATTTCACCTAGGTCTTCTAATGAGAGAAGGACTGAAACATGATGTTTAGTTAAGTATCATCTCTCTTTTTGATAAGATGGATAGTGACAAGGTTACTAAAGATGAGTTGAATAATAAAGTTGAGCTGTTGAAAAGACCTTGAAAAAGTTCATTGAGCTTGTAGCCCAGCCAACTCAATCTCTTATTCAATTCCATCACAAAGAAACATTTTAAGCAATGACAAAGATTGGTACCATGGGAAAGGCCATAAAATACTAGGCTAAATAACTCATCACAAAAAGAAACAAAATGATAAATCTACCAATAGACTATTACAAGACTTTGAAATATTATCATGCATCTATAAAAGTAGAGATAAGTAAATATGAGGAAGAGATTAAAAGACTAAACCTATTCTTTCTAAAATTATAGACTATTGACCTAATTAATGTTGATACTCTCATATCAAAAAATATATTGAAGAGTTCTATAGATCATGAAGATTTGGATAAGGGACCCCATTTTATAATCATGATACTCACTGAGAGTATTAATAAGGCCAAAGATATAATCTATGACATTGAAGACTTAGTGAATTATCATGTGAAGTAATAGATCATCAAGATCAACCCCTTCACATTCAAGATATTTAGGACAAATTCAAAGAGGTAATCAAGAGAGAATCATCATGGGATATAACCTTCCAATTGAGTTTCATCCACTGATTCATTAGGTGTCACAATACACTAGATCAGATGGAAAAAGATACTCAAGTCTACAGAGCTAAATCTAGGGAAATATCTGAAGTGATACTAGATTGTGAGATTAAAAACCATTACACCCTTGGTATTAATGAAGAACATCTTCAATAAATCTTTAAAAGCTTCGATGCTTCTATCAAGAAGATAAAAGCAAAAAAGGATAGATTCTTTAGAGGTCATGTTTGTGGATTAATTATTTAAAATTAATTATAAAAATACATTCTATAAATTACAATCTTTGTTGTAGGATATATTGCAAAGTTATAGTTTACAAATTATAACTATCATTTTGGTAGCTCTTTTTAGAAAGATCCACTTGTAATTTTCAAGTATCTTTTTGATAGACTTTAGTTGTAAAGTGTAAACTTATAATTTGCGCATTTCCTTTTGACAAAGTTTGAATTGATTCACTTTCAAAAACCCATGTTATAATTTACACTTTCCTTTTTTTCAAAGTTGAATAAATCAAAAAGTTGTAAAAGTCTTCACTTCAAATTAAAAATTATGTTTTACAAGTTATAACCTAAAATATATAAATGCATTCAATGTTTACCAAATAATGATTCATTTTGGAACCTCATTCTATATAAGAGATAACAATAGCACAACTTAAATAATAAAGTGTTTGACTAGAATATTTCAATAGATTATTATACTCCTCCAACAGTTGTTGAAACAAAAAATAGTTACAAGTTTCCTTTCTAGTCATCTATTCCACTAAGGATGCCATCTCAAGCTGAAGAGGAGGACATTTGCATGAATTTTCCTAGATTTTCTTGCTCTATAACTAGATGTAAGGTTTTTTTAACTCCTCTTTCAATAGAGTATTTTTATATAAATATGGGTACCTTAGCATATCCCATCTATATATATTTTTTTAAATAAATTATTTTATATTTTGAAGAATTGATCTACATGTTGTAACCTGGAGAAAGTTAATAGACTAAAGTTTTACCTTCCTTGTGTTGTGTCTTATTTGTGTATGTATGACTATTTATCAAGTTTATGAATTTCTTATTCTTGTTTTAGTCATATATATTCATATATGTTATTATTTATGCCCTTATGAAAGCTTGTTGATAGAAATAAAGAAATTTTTTCCTTATTTGATAAAGATTCCATATTACCTTTGATTTCATATTTGTGCAAGATTGTGCTTCGATAAATTCAACATATTGACTATTCAATTGTGTTAAAATAATCAACCATTAATTTCCATTATACCATTTGGTGTAATCACCATTTTCTATTTTTTACTCATTTTGAGACTATTTTCCTCACAAGTCAAACCCTAGTTAGGATAAGTATCACTAAGATGCAATAGTTTGACATGAACTAGTCATAAACCTATTACACTAAGCTTAGTGAAAGGAAGCCAACCTTCTACATAAGTTCACCTCAATTTTTCAAGGTTCCATATATTGGAGGTGATGTCATTGTGTCATTAGATTTTTCATGTGCTATAACTCATGCTACTCAAAATAATATAAATACAAAAATGGGTGAAAAATATAATTGATGATAGTTTTTGGCAACACTAGTGGGACCTAAAGATCAGAGTTAAGATATTGGTGCTATTATTATCAAGCATTGTATGATCCTCATACACATTTCAAAATCACCTGGCAACTTCACTAGTTTACAAATTTAGGAAATCCAAGTTTAGATATGCCAATGATATAAACAAGATCATATAATAAAGGTAAGAGGACTGACTTGCAAATACTTTAATTTACATATAAAAAGAGATGAAGATCAGTTTTACCTTATATTATAATAAATATTACAAATTTGTTTACATCTCCCATAAATACCCATAGTTATTTCATAATTTCAATAATGGCCCTGAAAAATCAAAATCTCATTGCATTCAATGGAGGCAACCCACTTATGTTATCATAGTATGATGATATACCAACCTTAGCTCTAAAAAGCCTTCCATGATTTATTGGTGAAACTTCCACTACTCCCATTGAACATATATAGGATAGTTTTATCATCCATTCAGTTCATAATATATGTCAACAAAATGTTGCAATCATACTGCTTGCCTCCTCATTTAAGGATAAAGCCTAAAAATGGTATAAAAGTCTACTTCCCAATTCCATCTATGTTTGGGATGATCTAGGGTTTACCCTATGCACATAGTTTGAGGATAAGAGTGACCACCTCTCACTATTTAAATAACTAACCAATATTAAATAGTATCCTCATGAGTTCTTGAGTGATTTCAAAAGACATGGAATAGAATCCTAGCGTTGGTCAAGACAACCCGAAACAATGTCTTCGTGTATTACTTGAGAGATTTAAATAGTGATATAGCTATCATGATTTAATCAATGGGTGGTACTAAACTCCCAAATGATTATGACATAATAATAAGATTATAAAATTAAATCATTCAAAATTGAAAAATTGATCCTCAGCCTCCAATGTTATTATTTCCATAAGTGGCTCCCATGCAACCAATTGTAGCCCTAATTCCCACCATAATCAATGCACTAAATTTTAATCATTCCCATTATCATGATCTATATTATGTTAAGTCGCTACTTAAAATATTTGGCAATGATTTGGTAGCTATGAAAAGGCAATAATCCTAAAACTATAGGTCTTATCAATAAGTTAACCAAACATACCATCCCAATAGGCATCCATACCAAGGTAGCTCATAACCCCAAGGTAAACCCATGAAATCAAAGCCTCCAAACATCCATGATCTACCTTCACTAGGTAATCATAAAGCCATTGTACCTATTCAAAATAACATGGCTAAGGAATATGAGTGGTGTTATCTTTGTGCTCAATTGCATAATCAGAATGATTGTCCTAATGGTGTCATCAATCAATACTTGATGATACAAATCATATAAAACACCTAAGGACAACAAGATGAAGATACTTATTAGTAGAAAGATACACAAGAGCCTACTCAAAATGAATCTACTCTTTTAAACTAGCAACAGGAGGATTTTTATGGCTTGAATCAAGAGGAAGCACTAACTAATGGTAGTAGTTCAGTGGAATTAAATACATGCTATAAGAAGAGGGTAATATAAAGTGATCAACTCCCTAGGTTTGAGTAGGATACAAATTCTAAATTTTTATAAGAGGATTAAAAAGGTAACATAGTTCAAAGATCATGCAATGTACAGATGGGCCAATCAAAGTCAAAATTTCTAACCCCAAATCTCATGAAATAAGATATAGATCCTATAAAGGCACTAAAAAAGGTTTGTAGCATTCATTTTAATATTATGGAATAAATTAATAAGAAAAACTTAAATGTTACCGTGTGGGAATCACTATCTATTCCAATACAAAGGGACATGCTTTAGGAAGCTTTAAAACACTTCCAAATAATAGATAAGTTCCCATCTAAGGGACCCACTACTATAGTTAATTTTTGTCAACATCAAATGGACAAAAAAATAAGTAAAAATGGTAAGCCTCACCCATTTTACCTTTCACTCATAGTTGGGAAAAATATTGTACATAACTACATGGTAGACTCTGGGGCTAATAGTTTTATTATTCCTAAGAAAATAGCTAATGTTCTTGGTATTTAATACACACTTGTCATAAAAGGTGTGGTTCAATTGTATGACACTATTATCTAAATAGTTGGGACTATAAAAGGTTTAAACCTTACCATCCATGCATATCCTATCTTATCAATATCCCAAGATATCTTAGTTACTAACCTACCCCCTATTTTTCTATCTTCCTTTACTGAGAATTCACTAAAAAATAAGAGGCTATCTATCTACTGATTGGTCCCATATGCTACTTAGGACAAGATATGGAACTAGAGTGACAATAAGAGTTTAACTAATTGAGCTAATTACTAAAGACCACATTGAGCCATACAATCATATCCCTATGGGTATGAATTTCATAGTGCAAGATCAGGAGGAGGAACTTGACCATGATGTTAAAACACCCATGGAAGAAATATTAGACACTCATTTGGATCAATGGGGATTAGCTCTCCAGTTTGACCTTATGATTATGTCAAAGAAACCAAGTTGGGTATGTATTATATTCATGAAAATGATGCAATTATCCCAAACCTTGTGAAACTAGTTGAGGATCTCAAGGGAATGTGGCAATTATTATTTGATGGTTCAAGAAGAAAAAATAGTGTAGGTGTAGGTATGATTTTGATCTCTCCCCAAAATGAGAGTTATTTCTAATCTTTCATACGTCAATTCAACTACACTAAAAATGTGGTTTACTATGAAGCATTGATTCGAGGTCTTTAAATGGATAAAGAAAGGGGAATACAATCACTACAAGTGTTTGGTGATAGTGAATTGATCATTCACCAAGTAATATCTAAAATCACAACCAAGAATAACTTGCTAAGATCTTACAAACATAGGGTGTGGTACCTATTAGAATATTTTATCACTTTAAACATTAAACCGATACCAAGAGCATAGAATAAGGATGATTATCACATAGCCTTAGTAGTTTATAAATATAACCTACCTAAATACATAAACAAGAACAATAGCTAACATGTAAAAAATAATAGTGAGACCATTTGTTCCTAATAATGCTACCAATTGGCAAGTTTTTGAGAGTGATCAGCAAATTATGAATTTTCTATGAGATGAGACTAAATTCCTAGATAAAAATTAGTCAATACTCTAAGAACAAAATGGGGATAAAATCATTTAGCTGAAGACAAACAAACTACCCATGCATATTATTACTTTGGAAAGCATGTTCAACTCTAATAATTAGTTAAAAGGTGTGAAGAAAAATATCATGGTCAATGAAGAAGACTACGAGCTAGTAATCATCTCAGAAGGTAAAGAATTGAAGATAAGAAAGGTATGCAATACTTTTGAAAATTAATATTTTATTAGATTGTGTCAAGAATTTCATGATAACTTAATTTGGATTTATAAATATCTAAGGGGTTTCAACCCTAGCTTATCCCAACACATAATAGAACTTGACCTAAATACCACACTTGTTAGACAAAAATAGAAACCTTGATGAAGAGTGAGTTGTCCAAAATGATAGAGGCTAACATCATTTTCCCTATCAAACAGCCATCTTATGTTGCTAACTTGGTCCCTGTAAGGAAAAATAATGGTGAAATTAGGATTTGTGTAGATTTCAAGGACATAAATAAATCATCCTTGAAGGATCATTATCCCCTTCCACCCATGGAGTAAATCCTTCAAATTATATCAAGATATGAAAGGTTTTCCCTTTTAGATGGTTGTTTTAGATATAACCAAATCCTAGTACAGGAATCAAACCAGTTCATGACTAATTTCACTATAAAATGGGACACATATTATTATAAAAATATGACTTTAATTATAATTAATGTTGGTGCTACATTTTAAAGAGCCATGGATATGGATATTAGGGGTTTGATAAATTCAATGATCCTAGTGTACCTAGATGACATCATTATTTATTAAAAACATGTTGGTGACCACCTAGATCACCTTAGGAAATTTTTTGAAAGGTGCATAGAATTTGGAGTTTCCCTCAATCCAAAAAAGTGCATTTTCATAGTTCATGAAGGGAAACTATTGCGACACATTATTTCAAATGAAGGTTTTATAATATGCCCAGAGAGAGTAAGTGTTATATATTCACTAGCACTTCTAAGCCATAAATAGGGATTATAAAGTTTCCTAGGAAATATCAACTTTGTAAGAAGTTTTGTTCCAAATTGTACCTCTATGGTTAATCCCCTTACTTCTATTCTTAAGAAGGGGGTCAGTCTCATTTGGAAATGGGAAGGAAAGGATAGTTTTGAATTCAAGCATGTTATTTCTCAAGCTCCTACTCTAGTTAACCCCAACTATGAGAATGATTTCATTCTCTATGATTTTGGAGGTAGAAGTAGTGTATCATCTATTCTAGCTAACAAAATAAAGAATAGTTGGAGAAACCTATATCTTTTTTCATTCATTCCTTGAAGCATTACGAGGAAACGTATATTTATTTTTAGAAGCAAAGATATGTTGTAATTAAATCTCTCAAAAGGTTTAGGCATATACTCTCCAATAATAAAATTCATATGATGGTTAGTCACCAAAGCACCAAGGATTTCCTAGTGACCTAGGAAATAAATGAGAAGAGAATGGATTGGATCACAAAATTCATGGAATATGATGTGAACATCAAAATAAAAAAGATCATAAAATGAAAGGGCTTATGTGAAAAAATTGATTCTAATATAAAGACTAATGATGTAGTACCTGATGTAGTATATGTTCAATATGCATTATAACCAACCACTCCAAATATAATCAATAGTTAGATCAATGACATGAACATATTCCTATAGACTAGTGAATACCCACATAATCTCAAGTAGTCTAAGAAGATGTATTTCAAACACTAATCTATTCCTTATGTTCTTGTTGATGGGTTATTGTTTAAGAAAGATATGAATGGAGTTATGTTGAGGTACATCAAGCATGATCAAATTCCTAATGTGCTCGAGGAGTTTCATGATGGCTCATCACGTGGACATTTCTCCACAAGAACCACTACCATTAAAATAATGAGGGTAGGCTACTATTGGTATGACATATTTAAAGATGCACATAAATGGGTGTAAAACTATGATAAATGTGCCTAATTTTTAGGAAATCAAATATTAGCAGATCTCTCTCTCAAATTAATCCAAGATATCCAGCCATTTGCCTAATGGAGATTGAATTTCATTGGCATGATCAATACACTATCAAGTGTAGGCCACAAATGGGTCCTTAAAACAAATGATTATTTCACTAGATAGACTGAATTAGTTGAATTAAAATATGCTAAGTAATCATCTATCTTAGAATTCATGGATGGTATTACCACTAGATTTGGGGTTCTTTATACCATTATCTCAAATAATGCCAAAGATTTTATGGGTACTCAGGTGAGTGAATGGGTGATAAGGCATAATGTATACCTAAATACATCATCTAATTATTACCCATAAGGTAATGGCTTGGATGAATCTACCAACAAAAATATCATAAGGATTATCAAAAGGACAATGGAGGATAACCAAAGGACATGGCACACTAAGTTAAAATTAACACTTTGGGCTAAAAGGATCACTCCCAAGAGATCCATTGGAAATTATCCATTCATTTTAGTATATGGAAGGGAAGCTAGAGGTATTTTTTCAATTGAGTTACCATCTCTAGATTTCAATCATTAGTTGGACTTGATTAAAAATTATGAAATGACCGTATGCTTGGGAAAAATCATGGATCTACAAGAAGTTAGGAACTAGTTAATGTAAGTTCTAAAAGCTAATCAATCTCAAATAAAAATAAATTTTGACAAAAAGTCATCTGGTAGGAGCTTCAATGAAGGAGACATGGTTTTGAAATGGGATGCTAAAAGATACAAACCAAACAAGCATATAAAGTTTGATGCAATATGGAGTGGTCTATACATCATAGCTCAATGCAAAGGAGAAAATGCATTCTGGCTATCCAGGCTCGATGGATTAGAGCTACCTATCCTAGTTAATGGGATATACCTCAAAGCTTACTTCTGAGGTTTTAATTCTTTCTAAAACATTATATATATTAGGTTTAGTTAGTTTTCCCCAAAAGTGCTTTTGCACAAGTTTACAACTCAATCAGAGTTATATTTCCTTAGTTTATTTCTATTTTGTTTTTCCCTATTTTTTTCTTGTTTAGGCATTCCCAATTTTGTTCTTATCAAGTTAAAGTGTATTAAAACTTAAAATGACTCCATGCCCAATGAACTAGAAGGCTACTGGAAAGAAATTTTTTATCATGCAATCGCCCCACAAAGGTCACCAAAAATGTTGATATTTTTCAGCCAAAAATATTAAAACATCTTGTACCCTAAGGAAGACCCATTAATTTTTTGGGAAAAAGCTTTAAAGTGATGAAATAAAGCTTTTTTCCATACCTAGTAGAAACTAGAGATTTGGGTGCATTTTACAACTTGTAAAGTTAAAAAGTGAACACAAACCTAAACTTCTCACTTACCAAATACTTAGAAAATTTTAGATATTTGATAAAAATTCAAAACTTTTCAAATTTAAAAAGTGTACCCAAACCTTCATTTCTTATTTATCTAATACCCCATAAAAACTAGAACTCTAGTTGCACTTTGCAACTTTACAAAGTTGTAATGTGCAACTCAAGTTCTACTTTATAATATTTTCCATACCAATAAAAACTATAACTATGATTACACTTTATAACTTTGAAAATTTGTAAAATGCAACTCAAGTTCCACTTTATGCCATTCAACATATCCAATAGAGATCATAACTTCCACTACACTTTGCAACAAATTTTCAAATTGTAGATAAGGTTCTGATACCTACTTTCACTCGGCAAGATGCAAAGATCCACATGCAAATCATAAATTTTTAAACTTGAAAATTTATATGATGACTTAAAAACCCTACTTTCCCATCGTTTACCCTATCACCACTCTACTTGGCATTAAATATGGGGTTTTATTAATAAGTTTAGGTTTTTTGAGGTCATTATTAACATTTGAAAATTAATTTAGATCTCTACATGCCAAGAGACCTTCAAACCAAGATGCCAATCAATGCCAAGCCCACCACTACCAACTCATGCACACATAAAACAATATTCCACTAGGTCATTCACTTTTTCATCAAAGCATTGTTATTATTATATCAACAAGGCATAGTTTTCTTTTGAATTTGCATAAGGATTTTATTTGTGAAAATCTAGGGGTTTTTTTAATCTGTTTTACCTTTTTCTCACATTTTTTCAAGTTTTTTCCTACTAGAAGCTTGTTAAAATTCACTCAATCATTTGTTGTACCTAGGGTTTATAGGGGTTTTCATAAAAATTATTTAAATACAAAATATTTCTCAAGATTATCCACATATACTCTGATGGAATCCCCTCTTGATCTTGTAAGATAAAACCTTGTGGAGATCATAATTACTAAAACACAATCAAAACCCCAGTAGAGATTTATTTTGTCTTTGTAACTCTAAGTTCCCATCAAAAATTTGAATTGCCTTTGTAAACCAAAAACTCCACTAGACTTTTCATTAGAATTTATAATTTAAAATTACAATTCAAAACCCCATAGGACATTTCATCTATAATTACAAATTATATCTCTACCAAAAATTTTACCTATAATTACAAGTCAAAACACCACCAACTCTATAGCTAGTTTTCCCATGCCTAGTTTCCTAGAGCACATGTATGGAAAGGAAATGAAGATCATGTCAGATGGACTTGGTGTCCCCTTCATCAAGGACTCTAATAAAAATTACATCACCAACATAGATCTAGGTCACACATACCTAGCATATTTTTAAAATAGAGTAAATATTGAATTCAAGAATGATTGGATTCAAAGAATTTATGCTAGTGGGTTACCCCAGGTATTAGATTTCCCACTATCATTATATATCTTTGATATTTTTCTCATAATGTAAAAACACTATGATGTTAATAAGAGGGAGGTGGTAAAAAACAAAGGAGATAAGATTATAACATGGAACCTAATTTCATAGATATTTTGTTCTTGATTCCAAATTACAAAAGCTATCTAGATATAACCCCTTACTCTTCTAAGAAGTTTTATAAATATAATAATACTTCATATCTATGGTTTATAAATAAATAATGACTAAAAACCTCTAGACCTACATCCAAAGAATGCCTAAAACCCTATCTAGGATAGACTTCAAAGATGAATTTGGAGACATCATAATACTCTTGCATAAAGTTATAAGGAACCCAAATGCCAAGAATTATTAGGATTGAATGTACCAATATATTTAGGTGATCTATCAAAATAAATAATACATTCACTGGGCCCAATGTATTTATGAATCCATTCACAAATAATTGGTGGAGGTCCAAACTAAAGAAAAGTTTTATATGACCTCATACTTGGTCTATATATTAGCAAAAGGGAGAACATTCACAAGATTTAACATAGTGCCCAATCAAGTCAACAAGATCTGTAACTACTACCCTAACCTCACCCTTAAGGTAAGAAAATAACATTATAGAAGGTCAATGATGTTTTTGTATACTACATCATAATTATGTTTGATAAGGAGGTAAGAAGAAGAAGATTTTCTAATGTTGTAACTACATAGATTATAAATTGGGGATCATATTTAATTCACATTCCAAAATATTCATACATCATAGTTGGTGGTTTTAGTGAGTGTCCTTAAACCCTTTTTAGGTATGTTAGCAACAAATGGGCCCTAACGAAACTTGTGATGTAACTTGTGGAAACCCATAAGTTCTTATCAAGAAAGCATAAGTCAAGGATCCACCTCCTTATCAATATACAGAGGTATACCTACCCTTCTTTATCAAAATCCAAATTTTTGGATGCCAATATGACTCAAATGACCTTGAAATCTATCTATGTAAATCTATTATATGATGTGACTAGCCATATTACTAGTATAGTAAGGTATCACCATATATTCTCACATTACTTTTTATGTATATTACTGGGAAGATATGTAGGATAAAGAGGAAGTAAGGTTGAAGATTATTCTATAAGGACCCTTGAATAAATCAAAACCTACAACATGGCACTAGTCCCTGAGGATTTGAAATATGATGAGTCACTAGTTAACAGAGTGTAATATAATAATAAAATCTATCTCCAACCTCTTCCACTAGTTAGGTGGTCCACACATGAATCCTTCTCATTGATGAATAGGACCACCCAGGTCATAAATAAAATAGTAAATTGGTTGAGAAGCAAAGGGATCAAAATTAATAAAGAGACCTTAAGTATTTTAGATAGGTTAAGAGAAGTTAAGGAAAAGGGTGTGGCAAAAAAACAAAGGGTCCCATCAATAGAACCCAAGAAGACTAGGTAGATAGGCTAGTGGTATCACATAAGCAAAATAAAAAGCAAAAGGCAAAAATGGGGTCCTTCTAGTAGCCAGAAGATAGCATCATAACCTATGGATCAACCAATGTCAACTTATATAGAGGACACAACTTTTGTTCAACTATACAAATAGTTCTCATTCTTATCTCCACTATTTAACCAACCACACTACTCCTTCCTCTTGTCACCACTACCTAGTTAGCTCAAACATCTACCCCTCTTATTTTCATCAGTCCACTATTACAGGTAATTATACGTTAACCTAACCCACCTATGCAAGTAGCTCCCTTGGTAGAAAGATAATAAACATAGTTGGACACTCAAACTCCATCTTCACCTCCCTTTTCTACAATCAATTCTACCTTATCCTTAATATCCACTACCACTCCATTAATTACTAATACCACCTAGTAATACATGGTTGTGGATTCAATCATTTTGAATAAAATCCCACTATTCATCCCAACCACTGGGATAAATACCACTTCTTTTTCATCTCCCATCACACTCCCCATTTCATTTACTCTTAGTGTTCCCACTATATTGATTCATTCATTTGCTTCTTTAGATTCCACCCTTTCATAGGTTCCCCTTTTCTAACTAATTATGCCTACCTTTCCACTTGTGTCACTCTACGATTCCACACCCTAGATAATCACATTTATACCCATTTAAATACCTATTTATTCCATTCCCACATTAACCCAAGCCCCCACCAAAGAGGTGGAGATAGAAGGACCCACTAATACAACTATGGCTACTCAACCCAAAAATGGGTAAGATATAGCCAAATCATCAACTAAGGATTTAATAGCAACATTAGTGATAGACATATCACTTTTTAGTAGCCATCAGTGTAGCAGCTTCAGCTATGGATTCATAGATGATAGTTCCTTCTTTATATATAGATTCATAGGCTACCACTATAGGTTAGGTATCATAATTAGTAATAAAGAAAAGGAAATAAATTGTGTCTCCTAGCACACTAGACTTTGGTATTTTAGAGGCATCTAAATGAACAAAGGTAGGCCCCAGGACCATATCTATAATATCATTTGATGCTCTAGGAGAGAGATATGTCGAAATAGTAGGTTCCCCACCAGACAAACAAAAAGAAGATCTAGTGGTAGGGGATTATCAAATATAAAGTGCACCTACGTCATCCAATGAAATAAGGACTAAAGCATGATGTTCATCCAAGTATCATCTCTTTTTTTAGAATATGGATAGTGACAAGGTCACTAAAGATGAACTAAATAATAAAGTTGAGTAGTTGATAAGTACCTTGAGGAAGTTCATTGAGCCTGTATCCTAACCACTCACTCTCTTGATCAATTACTTGATAAAGAAACATTTGAATAAATGATAGAGATTGGTACCATGGGAAGGGCCACAAAATACTAGGCTAAGAAACTCATCACAAAAGGAAATAGAGTGATATATCTATCAATGGACTATTATAAGACTCTGAAGGATGGTTGTGCATCTTTAAAAGTAGAGATAAGTAATATGAGGAAGAGATTGAAGGACTAAACCTATTCTTTCAAAAAAAATATTTAAGAGTTATATAGAGCATGAAGATATAGATAGGGCATCCTATTTTAGAATCAGGATACTCAATGAGAGTATTAATAAGGCTAAATTTACATGTGATAAGGCCACAAATATAATCTATGAAATTAAATATTTACTTATTAAATTTTCATGTGAAGCAAAAAAAATTCAAGATCAACCCCTTCATGTTCAGGATATTTAGTAAAAATTCAAAGACGTAATCAAGAGAGAATCATCAAGGGATATAACCTTCAACTTGAGTTACATCCACCAATTCATTAGGTATCATAATATATTGGATCAAATGGGAAAAGATAATCAATTCTACATAACTACATCTAAGGAACTATCTAAAGTGATATTAGAATGTGAGATCAACAACCTTTACACCCTTGGTTCTAATGAATAATGTCTTCAAGAAATATTTATAAGCTTTGATGCTTATATCAAGAAGATACAATAAAAAAGGACAAGGATTATTTAGAGGTCATGGTTGTGGATTAATTATTTCAAATCATTTGTAAAAATACATTCTATAAATTGAATTATTTATTGTAATATATATTATAAAGTTGTATTCAATGTTTACCAAGTAGTGGTTCATTGTGGTGCCTCATTCCTTGGGAGATAACATTATCACAACTCAAAGAAGAAAGGGTTTGATTGGAATATTTCAATGAATTTTTCTACTCCTCCTACACTTGTTGAAATTATATCCATTGCATGCTTCCTTCCCAATATCTACTCCACTAAGGATGTAATTTCAAGATGAAGAGGAGGACATTTGCATTAAGTTTCCTATATTTTATTTCTCTATAATTGTGCGTAAGGTTTTATTAACTTCCTTTCTTTCAAGAGATTATATTTGTATAAATATGGGTATGTAGCCCATCTATATTTTTATTGTTGGAGAAATTATTTTACATTTTAAAGAATTCATCTACATGATGTAACCTAGATAAATTTAATAGATTGAAGTTTTACCTTATTTATTTTGTGTCTTATTTATGTATGTATGGCTATTTGTCAAGTTTTTGAATGATCTGATTCTTGTTTCAGTCATATAGATTCATTTGTGTTATTATTTATGACCTTCTAAAATCTTATTGATAAAAATAAATAAATATGTTCGTTATTTGATAAATATTCCATATTAATTTTGATCTCATATTTGTGCAAGATTGTGCTTTAATAAAATCAACATATTGAATATTCAATTATGTTAAAATAAATCAAGCATTATTTTCCACTCTACCATTTTGTGTAATCACCATTTTATAGTTTTTTACTCATTTCAAAACTCTTTTCCTACAAGTAAAACCCTAGTTAGGAGAAATATCACTAAGAGGATGTAGTTTAATATGAACTGATCATATACCAATTTCATTAAGCTTAGTAAAAGGAATATAGACTTATCTGGAGGTTCACCTCAATTCACCAAGGTTCCATAGCTTGGAGGTGATCCCATTGTGTCATTAGATTTTGCATGTGCTACAACTCATGCTACTCAAAATACTACAAATATAATAATGGGTGAAAAATCAAATTGATAATACCAACCACTACAAATGGAGTAAGGCATGAATTTGGTGATAACCTATAATGTGATAGAAAGTGTATAAAACATAGAGAATGACATAGATTTTTCCATTGAATTTGATCAACATATGCGTAGCTGAGTATATGAAAACTATGTGCCATGTGCATGCCTCCAATTTGGTATCTGAGTATACTAAATCTAATCTAAGTATGTAATAATTGAATCTATGTATCTGAAATAAATGTGGGTGTGATCATGCCATGCATGATGCCCCTAAATCTAAGCAATTTATATTAATCTAATATCTAATGAATGTATCTAAGCAAAATTTGAACATAATTACCAAACTTGTGATTATATCTATAAAAATTTATACTATACCTAGTGTACTAGTCTAAATAATCTAGATATCCTGGAGATGGGGCTAGTAGGTAATAACACCCTATAGTGGACAGTAACACCCTATGGCACTAGTGTTCTAGTCTGGGCATTAATGTTTGCCTAGTCTAAAATTTGGGTGATGTAAACTATTTTTTGAGTCTCTATTCTTTTTTTTATCTCTTCCCTATTTCTAATTTATGAAACTGAGCCTGCATGCTAAAATTTATTTGTGAATATAAAATTAGGAGCCTAATCTCTATGACAAACCCATATGAATGCCTCCTTTTTTCATTTTAGTTATGAAACATGTGTAATAACTATCTTTAAAAGAATCAACTCTAAAAAATATGTTATCCAGAGCATATGCATGATATTCTAATATAATGTATAGATATAACATTAGAATGTAAAAGTAACTGAGCATAAGTAAGTAATGTAAGATGTATTTTGTAATCTAACATTGTCAAAGGCTATCAAGATATATGTAATAAATGTATACATCATAAAATCTGAGTAACTACCTAGGGGTATGGGGGATGATGTCTATCACAACTCCTAAGTAGGGAGGGTAAATGCATGAGGTCCCTCATGGCATCAAAAAATAATGTGTGCAACAAGAAATTACAAGTGTCATGGTGTAGAAGCATAAAAATAAGCATACATACAAGAACATAAGGCACACAAAAAATTAGGCCAAAAGGCCACAATATAAGGGACATGGGCACATGTTATTAAATATAATAATAATACATACAAAGACATGTTCAAATGTCCACATATGAAATCAATAAGAAATCTTGATTAGAGCCACATAGAACGACATGTTCAAATGTCTACATATAGAAGTAAGAAAACACACATAAGGGACATGGGCACATGTCCAAGGCATACAAATAGAGAAGTGGTGCAGATCTAAATAACAATGGCATATTCAAATGCCCTTGAATATGGAAGAAGAATAGGAAACACAATCAAGTCTAATCTAGGAAAACTAGAAATGAAAAAATGTAAAAATATGTATTACAAATTTATATAGATGCTAGGATGCATATATACTGAGTCTAACTAGTGATAACTAAAAAAATCTGAGCAATGAGTAGCAATGATCAACATTAAGATATATCAATGCATAAACTAGAATATATAGAATGTAAACATAGAGCCTATTAATAACAAATATGTATGAGATGCCCTCAGGTGGGAAAATGTATCAAATGTATAAACCTATATTGGTGTATAAGCCCCTAGTGGGTAGATGATAGTAAGTTTGGATTAGTGTAGTGGACTGGAGTATTGTATGTAATCTATAAGTACTCAACAAGAATAAGTGAAAAATATGTGTATGATAAAACTGACTATACTAGGATATCTAGTAATATACAAAATCTAGTAAGTAGTAGAAATGTGAACATAGAAATGCATACAATATGTAAAAAATTTATGTTCTAAGTAAGATTTTAATGTTTTTATATTTTTATATGTTATATTATTTTTCCATTTTTTGAGTATAATCTATGTACAAGAAAATGAAAATAAACTATATACAAGGAGCGAGAGAGAGAAAGAATTATGTGTAAGAGTAGGAACCATATTAACCAATGATTCTCATGGGAGACTCACTATCACTATGTCCTATGTTAAAAATAGGAATGATAATATCTTGTGCAATGTGATTATTATGTTGTAGTTAAATGTTTTTGTAGTAAAAATATGATTATTATTCATCATCAGAATCATAATAACATAGTGTGTTAGAGGAAACTACCTCATATTGTGGAGTTGACCATTTTTGATTGTTTTTTGGCATATCGATTATTATTTTTCCCTTTGAAATTTTTCTTGTTGTAAGCATATGGTGCTATGGAGGATCTTTTTATAGAAAGCCTTTTTTTAGAATGCTTGTTTGTTGATCATGATTTTGACTTTACAACTCAAGTTCTTGCTCTTTCTATAACATGTCTTATGTATCTATATTTTTGGCCTTGATAAACTATGTTTGTGAATTATTTACCTTAAGATGTTCAATAATCCCAAACTCTATTGACCAATATTATCGACTGTTAGAATTGGAGAAGTAATGCCTTAGGCCTATTTGCCCAAAACTTGACCATGATAATCAAAATATTGTAGATATTTGTGGACCAAAATTATACCATATTTAATTTTGACTCTCCTTTAAGACAGGTATCTTTGATTGATGTATATATTCTTGTTATACTTTTTATTAATTTGATTGCACTTTTTTAACCTTGTATTGTTTAGAATTATGTTTGGTAACCAATCTTGCACAATTTTTAAATTTGACCCTTTTTGAATTGGTATATGTGATATTATATGTTGTTTGGATGATGTGTCACTATGTGAGTCATATGTATCCACTATCTATTTTATTTTAATTTTTAATTCTAAACTTGAATCTGTGTGGTTCCCATGCATCCTATGATATGCACAAAAATATTTTTATCTCCTTATTGGTTGTAGAAGGGGTAGGTTGATCAACTTAGCTTTAATCATTTCCCTTATTAATTCACTTGAAATCTTATTTTCTCTTTGAATTCTTTCTGAATCACTAGTTGTAGATGTACTTTATTTTGATTTATCATTTGGATATGTAACATTGTTTTCCACAAATTGACTAAGTGAAGATGCATATACATGATTTAAACTATTGTGCCTTGGATACCTTTATATTGTAAATTGATTTTCAAATGTTGTAATATTTTCATGTAAGAGTTGATTCTAATTTTTTAAACCTACAATTATCTTTCTTATACTGATAATTTGATCACACAAAGTCTCACAACTACAAATTCTAGATGTTTTTATTGAATATGTAGGCACACACCTTGTAGGGAAAAGACATGAATAGACTAAATATGGTGATTAGTGACATTGGTATAGGATACTTCATCTCATGGAGGAATTATAGAATAGACCTAGTTAGAAAGAAAGTAGTTATCGCCCTCATGGATATGAGGAGAAGGAGATTTTTTCTTGTGCATAAGATATGACATTATAATTTAAAACATAGTTATTAGCTTATGTGTTAAATCCTCTATGTGTGTATGGGTTTGCTTGTTAATGGAATTCCACATAGGAAAAAGATAGCATGCTATGAGATATGAATTATATTTCAATTGATATGAATTATATTTAAATTGATATAAAGCATCATCTATACATGTGTTTATATATTTTATGATTTCATTCCAAATTAAAGGGAACAATCATGTAAATGAAAGTATTAAACTTTGAAATAAAAAGTGATTAATTTATTCTATCATTATGATCATGATTATATGAATTTTAATATATGTGAATCTAAAATATGATTATGAATATAAAAGGGATACAAATCCTAAGTGTGTCTAGGGTTAGGGTTGTTTGAATCTAGAGTTTCTTTACAACAATTTAAATTATATGTAAATAAATTGAAACCCTAGTATGAATGATTTTAATTAGCTAAGTTGTCTAAAAAATTTATAAAAATAGAACTATACTACCCTAATTTATTTCACAAAAATGGAATTAATGAAAATTAGGGTTTGAATCAATATTCAAAGTAAGATGGGTTCACCAAATAATTTAACCTTTTAGATTTTTACACATGTAAAACCTATGTTTAGATTAAAGGGATGAGATGTCTAAATTATTTAAATAAATTAAAATAATTAATAAATAATTTTTTTATAGAATATAGCCTTATTTGGCATTTTAAAAATAGAAATAAGTAATCATAAATATCAACTTATCTAAAAAATGACTATCACAGATGATCTAGGTTCTGAAAATTGGGTTCTAGATAGTTTTTAGTGTCATCAATAAGATTATAGAATATTTTTATTCACTAGATATTATCACCCCATATGGATATTAGTGTCATGTTTTTATAGTTTCCTCAAAGTGGTCGTAGTTCCCCCTTTGCAGGACTATTCCCATTTTTTGGAGTACATGTGCCTATGTTTTTAGGTCCTATTCCTACACACATGAAACTTGGAGCTCTATGTTATGCCTAGAAAACTTGATTTAGTGTGTAAACCCTAATCCTCTTTACAAGTATGGCATGGTAATTAATCATGTGTTAGTTATTAGGATAAGTTAGACATCCTCAATAATCCATTGTGAAGAGAGTTTCCTACATACCAATACTTTGAAGAGGGATCAAGCCTGATGTAGTTCTCCCATCTAGTTTTTGATGAAAGTGCAAGTGAATTCTAGAATGAGAGTGGACTTGGATACCTTGAATGTTCTTGAGCTTTGAAATATTTTAAAATTGGGATTAGGGCTGTTTTACATGGTATTATTTATAATTAGGGAATACTAGGGATCAAATACCTTAATTTTTCTCAACTTATCTTTGGTTTGAATGTGTTTTTGCATTTATTTTCCATTTAGTGAATAGAGGTCAATTAGACTTATATTTATAGAGATATGTAGCTTGTGTATAAAATAAATTGTGCTTAGGCTGACCTTAAGAGGGGAACACACTTGAAAAAGTATCCATTTAGGAGATTTAGGGCTAAGGATGATAAGGCCCAGTTGGGGACACTAGTGCCATGTGATTGAAATGTCACAAATGTGGTTTTAATATCCACCTAGCAAACTACTATTAAAATTAGGTTAGGATCTAAGAAGATAGTCTTGGGATTGTATTTTCATTGATTATATGTGTATGTTGTCTACGCAATGTCTATAAAAGTGTGCCTAAGGATTGAGGATAGGTCTAGGGCTAAGCTAGAAATAGGTTAAATCAAATAACACTCTTAAAATCCAATTAACACTTTTAGGTGAGCACAATTAGAAAAAATTTAATAGTTCTTTGAAGCCTTAAATTTTGACCCTTAGCAATAGCAACCCATCCTACTTAAATAGATAATTCATGAATCTCATGGCCTCATCTTCTAGCTCATCCCACTAATGGGTGGTTAAAATATTCATTGGTGATTTGAAATTTCAATTAGGTTTATGATTCCCTGATATATTTGAAGGTATGCCCCCTTCTGAAATTAAAGGCCATGCCTCTTTAAAATAGATATTTTATAGTTTAGTTATTTTTTGTCTTATATGGACCTGTACAACTTGATCTCCCATCGTCAATTTGATCACACTACCTATTTCTAGATTTGATGGCCTTAACACCTAAACAAGCTATCAACTTTGGTTCTTGGGCCTCCCTAATGACTTGGCATGTCTATGTGGCTCATTTATATTCAATTTTATCCACTCTAATGATGTTATTTACACTTATTGTTCTGTCACTTCCCCACCTCTTTTTCTTTACTTTGTTGGTAGGTCTTGCCACATATCTTCTCACTCTTTTGATACTCAACTTGGGGATTGATATATGCTAAATTTTATTTGGTCACAATGAAATGAGATTGTTCCACATGGTGATATCTCACTAACTTGAATCTCAAATGTGTACTGAAATTGTATAGACCACTCTAGGATAAGGAGTTTCCTAGATGATATCATGTGGCACAATCTTTCTAACCCACTGAATCAAAAGGTTTATTAATGTAAAAATGGCCTTGGTATGGTAGAATACTGAGATGTTTCCATGTGGTGACATCTCACTAAATTAGAGTCCTAAAGGCTCTGTTGCATATGGAATCACCTAAGGTAGTGGGTCAATGGGATGATACCACATGGCACAATCCCACTAACCCACTCTCCCAAATATTGGTTGAATTGTTTAAGTCTCTTGCAGTGTAGAAAAGATTCCATATAGCTCTTAGAAGCACTTAAAAAATTATCTAAGCCTTGAATAATATTTCAAAAATTGGTCGGGACCACTAAAAGTTGTGAAAGAGTGCTGCATGGAAAAGGAGAAATGACAAACACCTATAGGCAAAAGAAACATAATCCCAATCAACAAATTTTAATTAAATGTAAATGAATAAATATTTCAAATTCAAATGGTCATCTTAAAATTAGAACAAAAGGGTGTGGAAACTTAATGAAGAAAAAGCCATTTTCACCAAACTCAAATAAAAAAATCACCATTTTATCCATTATTCAAAAATTGACGAAGTCTAAAAGTGAAATAATATAAACATTTTAGTCAATAATTATAAAATGAAGTATAAATGGATTACATTGATCCAAAAAAGAAGTCAAAAAAATATAAAATAGTTAGACAACTTACCTAAATCTAACCTAAATGGCCTGAAGGGGGAAACTTAATGCTTTTATAAAATAGGATTCATACTAAGACTTATTAAATAGAACAAAATTTAGATATTTAAATCTATGTAACCATATATGGAAAGTTTATACCAAGTGAAATGTTGAATATTAGATTTACAAACTTGGTTAATATCAATTAAGCATCTAGAAGGTAGATCTCCACATTTATGAAACCTAAAAACTAGAGAACAAACTAGAACAAGAGGGTTCCCATCTGAAGAATTGAGGATGGGGCATGTTGGACCCAATAAATGGTAAATTTCATGGAAATAATGTTTCACAAGCATTCAAAACCTATAATATCTAGTTAAATCATCCCAAATGTTAGACTACAAACCTTCATACCTCAACACAAGTATAAGCTACAAACAATTCTCTTCAAACAAAATCAAAAATATGAAGACACTAAAGTCTAATTCAACATGTTGCATACTAATTTTCAATTATATCAAATGGAATCATTGTATGAAAGTCATTAAATATTTTTGTATCTCTTAGATGCCCATGAAACAATTCAAACCTACCTAAGCAACCAAAACTTTTGAGAGGGAAAAAATTGGCTACTTATCTTGGGGGGAATGACATAGGCATTACACTACTACCATCCATGCATTCATATCCATGATTGATATACATATAGTCCCACTAATGACCTTTCTCCACTACCAATCATGCCAAAAACCCTATAGTAGAGCTTGCATAAATCACCCTTTCAAGGAAGACTTTAGATTTTGCATTTTTATTCCATTTCCTTTTAAAAATTCCCTCTTAAAAGATATTTAATAGTTTTATCTAGTGGGGGTTGAGGATGAATCCATTGGTATAATTATAGTCTCAAATAATTTAAAACTAAGATGAATTCAACTAAATAAATTATTCCTCTTTGCTTTAGATGTTTAATTATGTGCAACTGATGGCTTTAGACAAGAAAAACAAACTGTTCTAAAATCCACATATTCCACTTTAAATCACTAGCCTCTAAAATTTATAAAATACAAAAAAGAAAATTGAAATAGATTATTACATTGTTTGAATATGAATCTTCACTTTCTAATTTATAAGGCTAAGTCAAATTTCATGTTTCCATTGACCACTTGAGGTTCCTTAATCCATTAATACAAAGAAAAGGGTATTCCACAAGGTTCTTCCTCATGCTCAACATTTTACTTTCATAAAAAATCTTAATTATTGAAAATCAATGTCTAGGACAAGGAACATGATATAATGTTGATGTAAAAAAGGGTTAGAATAGGCCCACATGAAATAAAAACCAAAAAAAGTAAGCATATATGCAAATAAGAAGCTATTCTAAAAAACAAGGAAACTAATCAAAATAAACAAAATAGAAAGAAAGGAAATATAACTAAGAAATAAAATGTAGAAAATAATAAATTATGTACACTAACCTATAAAAAAACATTCCAAACACAATTATGAGGATGGGCCTAAAAACCCAACGCAACATAATTTACACTTGCTAGTAGTAGCAAGGTTCTTCCAATCAATTTATTTAGAAATACAAGGATGTCCTCATCTTTAATGAACCAACCTTTCAATTTATTCCCTATGAACCAAAGGCAAATAGTAAGAATATTTTTAAAATAATCACCCCTCTTATTTTTAAAATTAGAGTAAGGATAAGCATTGGAAACATTTACCTCAAAATCTTACCAAATATAAACCTAAAATTTAGTTACCTAAAGCCAATGGTTGTGATTGTTTGGGATTCAAGGTTTACCAACCATTTGAAACATGGAGGATATAGAGGCTAAACATCTTATTCCTCCTCCTCTTGGGTAGGGTTATTATGCTATTCTAAATATGAAATCTAGATGTTTTCATCATCATCAAAATGATCATCATCTCCTATAAGAAAATCATAGTTAATGAAGGAAGCCTGATGACCATAGGGTGAAACTCAAAGGTTCATGCTTAGACTATGGTATGAGGATAAATTTATTGATCTACTATTGTAGTCTTTTATAAAGGGAACAACTCTTCTATTTATCTTGGATGGAGGCAACACAACTACCTTCTACCTAATTGGCTTCTAAGAGAGCCATGATTATGGTATGTGTAATAGACATTCTTATAAATGTGGAAATTAGGGGGGTCTAAAACATAAAAATACAAATATAAAATAGTTGATTTAGGTGGTATAATACAAATAGGTACTCTATTAAGACTCTTTTCAAACCTATAATTTAAATCTTTGATTAGCTCAAGAGTTTGTTTTCTAATCATAATGAATTATTTCATTAAACCATGGGGGTCAATCCCTAGACCAAACTGAATCAAAAATAAATGTTCAAAGTCATTTTAGGTGTTAACATAATTAGTTTTAAAACAAAAAACTAGTTAGAGGCTTCTTCTTCTTCTAGAGTGAATGGAACATTTATACATGCCACATCCTCATATTTGACATTTAAAATGTGCATAGCAAACCTATAAGAAGTGCAATGTTCCTCAATGGTTCTATTGTGATTTCTTAGAAATGTAGGAAGAAACATAAAGGGATTATTAAGGAATTCATTCTGAATACCTAAGACGTTTATGGTGATGAAATTAATAATGAAGCAATACATAGATCAGATCTAGAAGAATTTTAATAAACAATGCATAAATAAAGCACATAGATCAATGAACACAATATTTATCTTGGGAAAACCTCAAAGAGGTAAAAAACCCAGGAAGTAAGTTTTCATTGATAGATAAATAATTTACCTCAATACAACTCCAATTTCTCACTTCTTCTCAGCAAAGTCTTTCACAAGCCTTTTGATAATCTAAATACCTCACAAATATCAAGATACCAAGTTATTATTCACCATAGGGTTAAAACTCTTTTTATAGGTAAATATGAAGTGAAGTAAACATTGTAAATAATGGGTCCAACTATCTCTTATAAATAAAAAAATCCCAGTTAATTAATATCCCAAATAAACCTTTGGTGATTAATGTCCTAGTTAAATAAAAACTTAGTAAATAATTAAATAAATATAATATGGTTATGTATTTACATGAGGTTTCCACCCTATAGTAATTAATAGCTTATTATTATTATTTAATTAATTATAATTATAGTCTAAGGGTTAAATTACCACTTAGTCATTTAAAATGCTCTAATATATGGTTGACTCACCAATCTAAGACATGGTGATAGCCACAAGATTCAAGGGATTAAGGATAAGATTAGAAAAGTTTGAATAATATGTGCAACAAGCTCATCCTTACTATTTATGTTCCTTATATATATATATCAATAAGTGAAACAAGGATAAACAAGAACCTAAATCTAGACCTTATGATCCTTGTAATGGAGTCTAGGTTTATTTCAAATAAATAGTAATCAATAGATAACTAAAAAGAAATATTCCTCCACCCCTCCCTCTAGCACCATTTTCTTTTGTTCAATAAAATAGATAATAAAAATCAGGGTGGATGGGCCAATAGTTTATGAAATGACATATCTAAAATAGTATTACTTATTCAAATAGACCTACTTCTAGCACCAATTTCTATTGGTCTCAATTTTTTATCCTCTCAAAATACACCTATGGGATTTAGTAATTCAGAGAGGATAAAGGGAGGCAACAACACATGGTATGAATGTCCCCTCATTAATTTCAAGATTGATTTTGGTTTAATCTAATGATTGAGAATTTTAACCCATTTTACTTTGAGATAACTGTAAGTGCATGGAATTAGGGGTCAAAAGGGGGTCTTAAATGGACATGTTTTTCCTAAAAAATAAGAAACTTCAACTTGTACAAATTATTTGAGATACCTAAACTCAAAATTTGAAGATGTCATAGGTACATGAATTGTAGTGTTTTGAGGCTAGTTTCAAAACTGCTATTTTTTTTGAAATTGTCAAGTATAATTAGGTCAAACATAAAAAATTTAAAGACATAGTACTATTTGTTATAAAAATAAGAGTAGATAGATTTCTATGTGACCCACCATTTTTTTAGCATCATTTAGTTTTTTGAAAACCTTTTATGGAAAGTTAGATAAGATAATCTAGTTTTCAACCTATATTTTTTCAAAATTATTTAGGAAATATTTAGGTTTTACTAATTTCACAAGTCAATAGAACCTAAAATATGATCAATAATATATATCTGACCATGCAGCCCCCCAACTACCTAAAAAATATCAAATATTAGATTTATTTTCTGAATATGTATAGAATTAGGTATAATTTACAATCATATAATTTTTTTCCAATTTGAATCAATGAATGAAAAGATACATAAAATATATGAACATGTATAGTTGTGACATATATCACTATAAATAAATATACTTAGAAATAAACATAGATAACAACCTTAGAGTAATAAACATGTAAAAAAGTTATATATTTAGAAAGAGGATAATGTGTTCAATGTTGTACTAATATTTTTAAGAAAATGATTGATAAAATTCATAGTTTTAGCATGGTTGAAGTTGAATTTTGTTGTTTTTATTCAAAAATATGCATTTGACTATGTGTTTACAAGTCTATGCCTTAGACTCTGAAGTCTAAGCCATTCCTAAGCCTTCAAGCATGTGTTTCAAATGTCAAACATAATAACCAAATATGTAGAATTACCATGTACATGGAATTAGAGCCTTCAGGCATGTCTATCAAATTTAAAACATAAGAACCGCATACATGGAATAACCATGTACATGGAATTACCTCATACATAGAATTATTGTGTATGTGAAATAGTTTACATAAATTTCACATGCATTTCATGATCTCATTGTTTTGTTATAGTTTTTTAATTCTCATAATTCATGAATGGTCTTATCAGATTAAATAGTTAATAACATTAAAGTTTTTTACATCAAAAAATGTATGCAATTAATTGAGATTGTAAGCATCCTTTCATTGGCTCACCTAACTAGATTTGTGACTACAAAATTTGATTTTGGGCACAATTAGCCCCAACATCATCAAAAATTGAGGTAATCAGTTAGTTAGGGAATAAGTAATGTGGCCAAAATTGAATTGATCCCTATGAACATAATTATTACTCTAAAATGTGTTAAGTGGGATAAAATATATTGGTTTAAGGTTTAGGTTTTGTGATTTAGGGTTTAGGTTATATAAGGTTAAGGTGTAGGTTTTAGTGTATAAGGTCTAATTATGAAGGAAATTAGAGCCAAATTGAGTTCCATTAACCTATTTGTGACTATAGAATGTGATTTTAGGATCAATTGGCCCCATATCATCATAGATTGATAAAATTAATCAATTGGGGCAATCAATGGTATGATTTGGGCCAAATTGAGCCATGTGAACCTAATTTTCTTAGTCTAAATGTTGTTCTATTGGGCTAAAATGATTGATTTAGGGTTTTAAGAGTTTATGATTTATGGTTTAATTTTTAGGGATTAGGACATAATGTTTTAAGGTATATAAGGTCCAATCATGAAGAAAATTGAGTCTAAATTGATATCCTTGAACCTATTTGTGATTATAGAATTTGATTTTAGGCTTAATTAGCCCCTACATAATCACAAATTGAGCCAATTGATCAATTGGGATAATGAATGATGTCATTTGGACCAAATTTCACCCTATAAACCTAATTATTACTCTAAAATAAGTTAATTGGGGTTAAATTTATTAGTTTTGGGTTTAGGGTTTAGGGTTTAAGGTATATGGTTTAGGGTTTAAGATCTAATTTTGAAGGTAATTAAGGATAATTTGAGCTACTTTAACTAATTTGTGATACATAATTTGATTTTGGACATAGGTAGCCCCAATACCATCACAAAATGAGATAATCATTTGATTAGACTAATAATTAAAGTGATTTGTGTTGAATTGATCCCTATGAACGTAATTATTACTCTAAAGGATATTAATTTGGGTTAAATCGATTAGTTTAAGGTTTAGGGTTTAGGGTTTAGGGCTTAGGGTATATAGGGTTTAGTTTTTAGGGTATAAGGTATAATCACAAAGGTAATTGGGGACAAATTGAGCTCTTTTAACCTATTTATGACTACATAATGTGATTTTGGGCTTAATTGGGCCCCATGTCAACATAAATTGAAACAATTAGTAAATTAGGGTAATGAGTGATGTAATTTAGGCCAAATTGAGATTTGTGAACCTATTTATTAATCTAAAGGATTTTAACTAAGTCAAATCAATTAGTTTAGGGTTTAGGGTTTACAATCCACTTGTAAAAGAAATTAAGGATAATTTGAGCTGCTCGAAACTATTTGTGACCATATAATGTGTTTTTAGGTTTCATTAGCCCCCATGTAATCATAAATCAAGTAAATTAGTTAATTGAGATAGTTAATGATGTGGATTGGACCAAGTTATGCCCTATGAACCTAATTATTAGTTTAAATGATGGTAATTGGGGTTCAAATGATTAGTTGAAGGTTTTAAGAATTTATGAATTATGATTTAGGGTTTCTATATCTTAGGGCTTATGGATTAGAGTTTAAAAATTAAGGTTTAGGTTTTATGGTAAATAGGGTTTATGGATTAGGGTTTAGGGGTTCTTATTTATAATTTAGGGTATAACATTTAGGGTTTATGGTTTAGGGCTTGTGGTTTAAGGTTTAAGGTTTAGGGTTTAGGGTCTAATCATGAAGGTAATTGAAGATAATTTGAGTTACTTGAACCTATTTGTGAGCATATATTGTGTTACTGGGTTTTATTATCCTCCATTATATCACATTTTAATTAAATTAGTCAATTAGAGTAGTTAATGGTAATTTAGATGAAATTGAGCAAGTGGAAATAATTCTTGGTCTAAATGATGGTAATTGGGGTTTAAATGATTGGTTTAGGGTTTTAAAAGTTTATGATTTGTAGTTTTGGGTTTCTATGGCTTAGGGTTCAAGGATTAGGGTTTAAGATTTAGGGTATAGGGTTTATGGTTTAAGGTTTATATTTAGGGCTTAGGGATTAGGATTTATAATTTAAGGTTTAGGGTTTAGGGATTAGGGTTTAGGGTTTAAGGTTTAAAGTTTAGGGTCCAATCATGAAGATAATTGAGGATAATTTTAGTTAATTAAACTTATTTATGAGCACATAATGTGTTTTTAGGTTTGATTAGTCTCCATGTCATCACAAATTGAGAAAATTAGTCAATTAGGGTAGTTAGTGGTGTGATTTAGACCAAATTTAGCCCTGTGAACCTAATTCTTAGCCTAAATGATGGTAATTAGGTCTAAAATGTTTTCTTTAAGGTTTTAAATGTTTAAAATTTATGTTTTAGGGTTTCTAAGGCTTAGGTATTAGGGTTTAGGGTTTAAGGTTTAGGGTATAAGGTTTAAGACTTCTTAGAGTTTATCATTTAAGTTATAGGGTTTATGGTTTATGGCTTAGGGTTTAGGGCTTAGGGTGTAGGGTGTAGGGTTTAGGGTCTAACTACAAAGGCAATTGAGTATAATTTGAGTTGTTTGAACCTATTTATGAGCATAAAATGTGTTTTTAGTTACGATTAGCTCTCATATCATCAAATATTGAGTGAATTAGTCAATTAGGTCAATTAGTGAATTAATTTGAGCCAAATTGAGCCTAATTAACCTAATTATTAGTGTAAATTATGTTAAGTGTGGCTCAAATTATTGATTTAGAGTTTTAATAGTTTACAATTTAGGATTTAGGGTTTTTAGGGCTTAGGGTTTAGGGATTATGTTTTAGGTTTAAGGGTATAAGGTCTTAGAGATCAAGGTTTTAGTGTTAAGGTTTTAGGTTTGGGGGTGTTTATACATACATCTAATACCACAATCATGGTTTTATTAGTACTAAAAAATAAAAAAATAAATACAATCAACATTATTTTTTTCATGTCGAGAGTTATGTCCCCTATGTACTATGCTCTATTTCATTATGCATGTTTTAGGTCTATTTTTTACTAGTTTAATGTATGTCCCCAGCCTTAAAATTAGAAAACTTTGTCTACTCATGGTTGATTAAAGAGTGCATGTCTATTTTTTAATAATTTGATCATTGTCACCACATGATATTGTACATCAAGTAGGTCTATTTTTTAATATTTTTTTTTATTTCCCCACCCTCAAAAGTTGACAACTTTGGGTAATAATTGGTGATGGATTTCATACTATAAATAATAATAACTTAAAGTGAAATTTTTTGAAGGAATTAGAAGTTTAGAGAGAAAATAAAAGGTAGTGAATACAAAAATTTTATGTAAGGATACTATCCCTAATGAATTGAATGTCACAAATTATGATTAAATGAATAATGATAGTATACCAAATTCAAAAAGTATAATTGTTAATTATAATAGTATACCAAATTATAATGAAAATCCACATTTAAATTTTACATTTTTTAATTTTAGTGATGATCATAGTATGCATGATGATGTAAATTGCATGGAACATCAATTGGTGAAAGTAACAATCAAGAAAATAATATGGGAATACCATCAAATGAAGAAATAAGTAATGAATAAAATAATATGGAAGCACCAAATTAATAAAATTTACCACTAAGAACACCTCCTAGGATTTTTAAAATAAGACCCATGTATTTAATTGAAATTGATGAATTTATTTTGAAACTAATGCTTTAAAATGTTTAAACACCATATGAGAAGAAAAGCTAAAAGAATTTAGGACTGGTACTTTGAAAAATTAAACAAAACTCAAAGATGCCAATTGTTTGTTATATTAATGAAAGTGAATAAGATGAGACCTATAATGAACACCTTAGGACTAATAAAATATAATATTTATGGTGTGAACAAGGAAATTGTTGAAAATTTTCATAATGCATACCATCAACTAGGTGTGAATAAATGCACCAAAGATGGTAAAGTTGCTTGATGTATTATTGCAACTTCTTGGGTAAGTTGTCAAATAAAGAATAAATGATTGATTATATAAATAAACTAAGCATCGCACATAACCATCAAAACACTAATGAAATTAATTAGAAGATGTAGAAGACTTAATGTTTCACTAAAAATGACTTGTGGGCATTCTCTGGTAGACTCCCATGGAAATACAAGGCTATAGACGATGCCATAAAATATTTACTTGCAGAATTTTAGAAAGATAACATAAAGGTACACATAATATTAGAGATGTAGTGAAAAAAAGAGTTGGTTCTCGTAATTATGAACCACATCCTAAACGTTTTTTGGATATGACTCAAATATAATTGTACTCTAATTTTTTTTAAAAATATCCACATATTTATATTAGTCAAAGATATTTTGAAATGACCAAACCCTTCTATGTGAAAATCAATCACACATGCACTACTTTTTTTTATAGGTAACAAATTGAATTTTTTGATGCATTATGATATTTTTTGTCATGTTTATTGTACTTTTCATATTCACAACATTTTTCAAGAGTATGGAGTGTAAACTTTGCCAAAATTAGGAAGGGAATTTATTTCAACCATTTTTTTTGAAAGACCAGATGGATAATTTTTTTATAATAGGCATGTTTGGATGGAACTTGTAGTATTTGTGGTGAATTGCCAAAACTAAAATATTGTACCCATGAGGAGAGTACACATAGAATTGGATAATAATTGGTTGGTTTTATTAAATATTAATATGTGACATATCAATTAAAATATGTAAAATAATCTAAAAGGTGCAATCTTATTATAAAACAAATTGTTGTTTCCAAATTTATGTACAAATTTAAGGAGGAAATTATATATGATTATACAAGGCACACACACAAAGCTCAATGGCTAGATAAGAATTAAAGTTAAGGACACATTCCCACTTGGTAATATTTTTTTAGTAGTTGAATTTTCATATAATTACACATTGAAACCACAAAGAGAGGTTCAGTCACACTACTAAAATTTAGTATAAGTTTCTATTTGTATACATATAACATTCATGCATTCACCTAACAGTATAGAGCATGATAAAAAAATATTAAGTGAGTACAAATTATATGTCAAAGATGATCAAAAAAATTATTTAGATTATGTACAAGGTTATTTTCATGTGTTTTATTAGCAATTTGAATGAAAGTAACATCAATTTAAATCAACATTATATTTGGTCAAATAACTACACATCATAATTTAAGAATGCATATATGTTCTACTAGATAAGTAAGATGCATGTGACCACTAGTATACACAATATTTTAAGTTTCAATAAATTAGGCCATGGAAAAGGGGAGAATGATGGTATATGAGCACATTCAAAATAACACCTACAAGAGAGAAGTTTAAGTTTGAAGAGGTTATTGATTTGATAGATGTAAAAAACATAGTTGAATGGTGTAATGAGAATATGGGCCATAGTGCTTGACAAAATTCCATTATTTGTAGATATTTTTGGCTATTGGAGGATTAAAATTGGTAATCTATGAATATTATATGATATTATTATGATAAAGTGAGTTACACTCATTTTTTAGCTCAAACGCAAGTTCTTGGATGGTTCATATGAGGCACATGGCATGCTTTTGTTCTTCATGTATTGACTTTATTTGGAATGATTGAGTCACAATAATGGGTGGATGAATGGATTTGTAAGCCTATAGTTCTAATTGACACTTATCAGGTTCCACCAACATTACAACCTATAGAAATGACATCATCACATGACTTTGACCATGTATCTAATCTAGTGAAACCATGTACCATATATTTAACATATGTTTCATGTATTAAATTTGATAAATATATAAATAAATCATGTTTTTTTTTTTAATTTAGGGAATGTTTATGTAGTTATTATAGGTGAGGATAATGATGAGGTAATAGACTAATACTTGTGCTGATATGTAAAGTAAAAATAAAAATAGACTTCTATAATCACATATGGGGAAAATCTTCATTCTCCTATTAGGTCTACGATAGTTACTAGAACTTGGATTCGATGATATCATATAAAAAATTAAAATGCATGGTTGTTTGAATATTATGAATTACATAGGAATATATTCCACTATTCAAATTTGGTTCTTATAATAAATGTTTAGTTGCATAAATATCAAGGTAGGTCATTAAAAATGACTCTATGGAAGGTTCATGAATCTGATAATGAAGTAATTATTGCTACTATAAATAATATAACTAGTCCTATTAATTTATTATATTTAAATCCCAAGGTATATGGAATTATCAAATGCAAATGTGATTACTTTTATCAAATTTTATTTATTTTTTAGGTATTACATATAAATTTCAATTTAATTGAATATTAAGTTTTTTTTAGTTTAATGGTGCCAAATTATCTTCCACCTTAATGTGGTTGTAATTTTTATTATATAATTCCATATTCTCAAATATAAGATAAACTTGAATGGTTCATTTAGATGATTGATTATTTTACCTTATCTAGAGAAATGTCATATTGAGTCTAAAATGGGTGATTTGTCTCCTAATAGGGCATACTCAAATGTTAATAATGTGGTCATAGAGGTTAATAATCACCCAAAATGTGGTGTTCATTCCATTTTTCATCCAAGAGGCCCCAAAGATAGAGACATGCATCTGCAGCTTGCATCTTGACAACATTTCTTGTCAATGTTGCTCAAGGTTAAAATTATTACAAAAAAGGATTTCCACATGGATTATGAGGCCATGGAGGTGGGAACATATGTAAATTTCACATCACAATGTTTTTAAATTCATATATTTTGAAGAATATGTCTGAAAATTAGAAACATATATTGGAAGTAAAGACCCTATCTCTTAACTACATAAAAGCTCCATTTTTTATGACTGATTACTGAATTCTCTACCATAAGTTTGTCGATAATTTGAAATATGATGGATTTAAGTTTTAATTATATTAATTTTAAACACATGTTAACATTATTTTTTTTATGGATATGACTTATAGTTTATGTTTTACACCTATCCAAAGTTTTCCTAAAAATCAACAATTTTGCCTTATAGAGAAATGTCATCTTGAGTTTGGAATAGGTGTTATGTCTCCTAACCAAGAATAATAAAATACCAATAATTTAATCCTATAGGTTAATCACCACATTTTACATGGTTTCAATTCTATTTTTATCCATAATGCCCCAAAGATAGAGATCTTTGATTGTGGCTTGCATCTTGCATCTAGGGAAATATCATCTTGAGGCTAGAATGAGTGCTTTGTCTCCTGATTAGGTATAATTAGATTCCAAGAATGTATTAATAGAGGTTAATCACCACAATATACATATTTTAAATTCCATTTTATCCATGAGGCTCTAAAGATATATATCTCCAACTATAGCATGTATCTTGCATCTATGGAAATGTCATCTTGAGGTCAGAATGGGGGGTATGTCTCCTAATTGGGTGTACTTGGATGCCAATAATATAGTATTAGAGGTTAATAACCATAAAAAATGTGTTTTAAATTATATTTTTTATCCAAAATTCCCTATATATATAAATCTTCAACTATAGCTTGCATCTTGATAACATTTCTTGTCAATGTTGCTCAGGCCAAAATTATTGTAAAAAAGGGTATCCATGTGGATTTTTAGGCCATGGAAATTGGAATGGATGTAAATTGAGAATCCATAGGTTTTATAAGTGATTTATTTTTAATTTTAGGTCTTGAAATTCGAAATATCAATTGGAGGCAAAGATCATTTCTCTTTACTACATAAAAGTTCAATTTTAGAACTGATCACTAAATCCTCTACCACAAGTTCATCGATGATTTTCCATATGAGGGATTGAGAATTCAAGTAGAGGAATTAAAAATTCACGTGATAATTAATTTATTTCATGTATATGACTTATGTTTTTCATTTTATGCTTATCCAAAGTTTGCCTAAAAACAACAATATTGCCTTATAGGGAAATGTTATATTGGGGCCGGAATGGGTGCTCTATGATGCAAGAGTATCATGCCACAAATAATTATATTTATGAAATTTGTTAAATTATGGTTTTAATAGGATTGGATGTCATTATTATTTGTTTTTTTTCTTCCCAAAATTTTTTATGTCCCTTTCTAGGTCATTTAAGGACATTTTTAGTTTTCCCTCCAAAAAGTTATATTTGAAAATTCAAATTGTTAAAAGGACTTTTGGAGTGTTTGGTAATGTTGTAAAGGGATTGGAACTTTTATATATGGTTATTAATATTTAAGTTTGTGTTTTAAATTTTATTTAACCTTTTAATTAATGTAAATATATCCCACATCTATTCTATAATCCTGCCAACATAGGAGAGGCCAAAAATTAATATATTTGGATAAACTCTAAGATAATGGAAAGAATTTTGGTCTTGAAACATGACCAAAATAAATTTTTCCATGTTGTTCAAATTATATATATTTATATTAATATGAGTATGATTAAAATAATTTAAGGTAACTAAGATAAAGGCTTATCTTGAAAGGTGGGTCTGCAAGGGGTTGTTGTTAAATAAAGAAAGGTCTATCAAGAGTCTATAGAGGTCTACATGTACATTCTTGAGTATATTATGAATACATAATATTTTTTTTGAATTATGATGAATCCTAAAAACCTTTTAAGTTTATTATCATATTTTATATTCTATTTTATCTTTTTGTATATCCTCATGATGATTCTCAACTATAATGGTAGTTTACAAACCATATTTGGTGAATACAATCTCGTAGATTGATATGGTATTATTTACTTCTATATGCATGGTGATAAATGAATGAATAAATAACTAATGTAAACCTTTAGGTAATATAATACAATATAAATAATTCTATTATCATAATCATGTCATTATTTTTCAAAATTTTAGGTCTCAGGTCTGAGTCTATATCATGGTGTTATAGTTAAGTAAGAAAGTTGTCATTTTATCATCATTTGAGTTTGTTCAAAAGAAAATAATCATTAGATAATGTGTATAGGGTTGTATAATACCCAAATAATTAATTTTTTAAATACTTTAAATCAAATCTACTAGCTCTCAATATATGTTCAGATCTACCTAGGGTTTTGAGAGAAAAATCTTCATAACTCCAAAAATAACATTGGAATTGGTTGAAACTTGGTGGATATATAGGGTAATATTTTTTAAATGTGAAAAAAATTATTTATATTATTGAAGATATATATTAAAATATATATAATATGGTGTTATGCAAGCCTATAGAAAGTCAAGGAAAAATAGGGTTAGAAGTACGGAAACTCACTTATCTCCCAAACAGTTGATCTAAATCCATTGAAAATTTTCAATCAAAGGATATAATGTGTATTGAAGAGGATATAAGTGGTATTATAATTTTTTTTAAATCAAATAATAATTTATCAATATTTTTCAAGTCTATAGACATGTAAATAGGCTAAAATAGGGGTTTAATTCATAAATATGCAATATCTCTCAAAAACTTCATTTGAGACTGTTGGAACTCAATAGAGAGATAGTAGAAAACATATTAAAGGTATTAAAAATAGTATAAGTGATTTTATAAATATAAATAAAATATATATTCTTATTTCCTATTCAATGAGCCTATGTTTATACATTTAAAGAAAAGAGATTTTCATGTTTCCTAGTCAATGGGCTTGTGTTTAATAGTTTAAACCTTGGTTTGAGGATTCTAAGAAAGAGTATAGGTCTAAGTGAATAGTTAAATTAAATTAAAAACTTTTAAATTATAAATATAAATTGGTAAATTTATTTATAAATGTGTTCTTAAAAAATTATGACCTATGTTTCTCAAGTGATGGTCAACTGTCTAGTTAGTATATCTATGTAACAAGGCAATATTGCATATTTTTGTGAACTTGTGGTTTTTTTTAGAAAATTATAGAGGAAGAAGGACTAAGGTTAAGTATGGATTTAAAAAATATATATAAAGGTTTAAAATAATATTGATATAACTTAGAAACTTGACTAAGGTTAAAATTCATTATTAATATGATGAACCATTGAAGAAGACATAGGTCTGATTATAAAGACTTTTGTATACAAATATCAAGGTAAATTTCAAGTTCATATTAGTATATTGAATATTTATGTATTTAAAAATTAAATTAGTATGAACAAATTTATGGCAAAGTGAAGAAACTCTTGGATAAGGTAATAGATCTAGAGAAGACATAATGATAATAACATGAGAAGACAAACCTAATACAAGGTATGAAAGAAAATCCTTGTAAAATTTTTTATAAGAGTTGATGATATAATATTCATTTGTATATTTATTTAAATTTATTAAAAAAAATTATTTACAAATAAGTGTAATAAGGTTATAAATCCTTAAATATAAACCTAGAATATCATATTTCAAGAGACTTAAAGAGTCTACTCGAAATAAAATTCTAAGGTTTTAATACTGTGAAAAGGATAAGAATAATTCTTTTATGATTAATTCACTTTTGATACTTTTTATGGGCAAATTGGGACTAAAAATTAATCTATTGACTTTTTTCCAACTTTTTATGATGATTTTAAGCCATAAACAAACTTCAAACTCACCAAATACTCCTTAGAGATGATTGGTAACCATGTTTTCACATTCTTAAGCCTACATACCTTATGAATCATCAAATAAATCTTTAAATTATCAACATCACTTACTTACATGATGGATGAGATGAAACCATGTATTTAATACTTGAAGGAAAGATTCATCATCGATTTTCTTCAAAACACATACATAATCCTTCACACCTACATTGTACACTCCTACCTCCTTTTTTTGAAGCTTGCCTTCATGGGAATGTATCCCTATTTTCAATCTCCTACCTTCTTATTAAGTATATTATCACCTTACAACAATATTATATACTTTGTTTCTTTATATTCATGCACCTTGAGATATTTAACAATTTAATAACCTATACCTTATCTAGTCTTCCTCCTACATTTTACTTTCACTGATTAGTCTAAGGTAGTTATTTGACTAAATAAGATGTTGAAACACATTTTCAATAGGTAAATATACTTTTTATACCCTCATGAATTATTTAATAATATAATTAATGATCAAACATACTATTCTAAGATGACCTACTAAGTAGATCTAAGAGTGGTCTACTTTCATCATGATCACTTAACACACCTTTTGTAATAATTTAATTACATAATTATACATAAATTTCCCATTCATTTTAACAACATTCAATAGACTACAAGGTATATTTTTAATGCTCAACAAAAGTTTAAGGTATATAATAATGTGAACATGTAATAAAATATGTAATAAATTAAAACAAAATCCAAAAGGTGAAATCAAACATAATATATAAAAAAATTGAAATGATGAACAATATATGTATATATAATATCCATAAAATCCATATAAAGGCATACAAAATTTTAGCTTAATATAATATCATAGTTCAATGTTGTATAGGCATACAATGCCAAAAAACTATACATCAAGCCATATAGGCATATAGGCATACAACAAAATGTCATAAGACATGATCCTAATCATAAAAATGCATCATGATTTGTGCCTTGATTGTAGAATACTCTCCCTTATATGCCTTACTCACAACTAGAGGTGTCAAGAATTTTTAATAAGAGTCTTCTTCTGCTCAAAACTTCCCTATCCCTTCAAATATTCATATGCAAAAATTATCCAAAACTTTACACATACTATAGCAAGATACTTAAAAAATTAACAAGTTAAGATTTTAAAATGATAAAATAACTATTCATAGGTGCACTTACCTCAATATGGTGTTCATGGTCAATTTGGGGTTCGAACTTAATAGGATCAATGATAGGTACACGTTGGAAAATAGGAGTATGAAATGGATCACCAATAGGAGTCAATGATGTGATCATGATAATGGAAGGGTTGGTTACCTAAACACACACACACACACACACACACACACACACACACACAATAAAAAATTGTCTCATAAACATTTAATCCAACTAACTAAATCTTTTAAATCTAATATGAAATTTTCTAAAAGTAAATTTTCAACTATACCACATCATTCATGGTAATCATTTCAACAGGACCAAAATACATCGTCAAAAGAATCTGCATAGATAATTGTTCCATGTGTCATCTATTTGCACAAGTATAAATAATAATTACAAACCACATATACATATTTATACTTAAATGTTATAATAACTCTCATGTCCCTCAATGAGTTATTATGTAGATGAAATTATAGCATCAACACCTAAATTTGCTCCCTCCCATATGGATGGTGGAATGTCTAGTGTGGTCATCAATTGAATAAATAGAATATCATTGTTAGTCACATTATCTTATATATAAAAAAACATACATGTAAAATGAACCATAATCTTAATCAATATTTAAAAATCACCTTTGTGTAGGTATATACAAGTGTAGTAGTAATAACACATGTGCTCATGTGGCATCCAAAAGCATAATGCAACATAACAACTTCATATAAATTATTGAGATTCATACATGAAAAATAATTGTTACCATTTAAATTATATAAATATTTGAAATTTAACAAGTCTAACAATTTTTTACAGGTAAAATATTAAAGATACATGGAATGTTGTAGTTAAGGTGTCCAAATAAAATGTATATAGCTGAAACATAGTGAGATCGATATCATATGGGCACAAAAAATACCACCATGAGTTGGTTTCAAGATATCCTCCTCATCCTATTTAGGTCTAGTACATATATCACCACGTGATCTATAATAGTGAGCTCACAAGTAGCAGTGCTAGATAAAGCCTCACCATGTCCACCCTCACCAATAAAATTATGAGGAACTTGGATGATATGATAAATGAGGGAGTCAGTAAGTGCTTTAAGCACATGAAAATCATCAATATCTATAATCTCCTTGACTATATATGGTGGGATCTTAGGAGGATATGTTTTTTTGATACATACTCTCATAAGATGATTAGGTACACAATGTGCACCTAGCCTATTCTTCACAGATCTCTTTCCTCTACCCTATAAATTTGAGAAATCAAAATAGTTTAAAACTTCATTTAGCACAAACTCACAATATAATTTTATCAAAAAATACATCAAGACCTCATTATTATTGCAAGGCATGTGATCAAAGACCATCTACTATCAGTCCCAAAAAATATGTTTGATCAAATAGTGAGTATAATAATGGATTAGAATTCATTTGGCCATCACATCTAGTGGCTCACTAGTTTTTCCATAATTGAATAAGGCATAAATTTTAGATTTGGTTATGTGTTTATCTCTCATAGTGGTTACAGATATCTATTAGAATAGTATGCCCTACATCCATTTATATACTTAGCCCACCTATCAAATTGACTTGCTAGCAAGTCAATTTCACATAATAATGTATGTAATGTGTTTGCTAGATAAATTTAGTGGGGGTTGTTTACATGGGGATCCCTAAATTTCCTAATAAAAAACTCAATTTTAATATTATTTTTAATGACATGGTTTTTTAAATCCTTTTGACTACTTTAGGGGGCTTGAAGAACTATAGGAGAACTAGAAGGTTTTTGTGGGTGAGGAGGGATAAGAGGGTTAGGAGGTTTAAGAGGGATCAGATGGTTTTTTGGGTTAGGAGTGATAGGATGGATAGGTTTTTTCTCACTTCCACTTATCATATTAGCCTCTACATGTTTTGAAAAAAAAAATCAATAAAAATACAACAAAAATAACTAATTCTATTTATAAATACACTAAAATGTGTTTGCATACCTCTCTTTCAGTGTGACATTGTTGAATTTAGGTTGATATAGAGTTTTATATTTTCCCTAGTCTCACTTTCAACAACATATTTCCTTTTTCTATCTACTAATCATGGTTTTCATCGATGCCAAATGAATGGCATCAATGTTTTTAATTATAAAGTAATAGAACCACATACACAATTTTATTTCTTTCTAACTATGTACATAGTTTTAATTCATTAAACCACATATATGGTTTATGCTGATGATCACCAAACCTATGGCATATAAGTAAATATGCACTTTTAGCAACTACATACATGGAACCATTTCTAACGCTCCAAACATGATTTTTTTTGCTTTTTGACCCCCCATCTCTATACACTTACCCAATAATAAACGGTAACATCAGAGGTTCAATTGATATGATAATTCATGTTTATTTACTTACTTTATTACTAAATAATTATTTTAATCTAATTTTCTACTTGATTCAACTAATAAAAATTGAGTGTTATTTCACTTTAATTCATTTCAATATCTCAACTAAGGAAAAATAACATCAAAAAAAAAAATTAAAATAGATTAGGGTAACGCAAAAAAGAGAGGGCATCCTTGATCTAAATGAGCTTATTTATGCCAAGGATCTGAAATCATTCCTAAATAATGTTATACCACTATGTCCCTAGTCTATAAATTGCACAAACATGAGCCACTTAGTGGGAAAGTTTCTAAGGACAAGTTTGAAAGCCATTTATTAATTGAATTGATTCTAAATAAAATTATTCACAGTCTATAGATGTTGCACATAATGGCTAAGAGAAGTCTAAATAAAACATGAAATAACTATATAAACTAGTTATGATATCTAATGCGCAATATAACTATGATAATCATCTATATCCATACATATTAATAGTCTAGCACCAATTAACTAGCTAAATGAAAAGACTAAAGACATTAAAAGAACCAAATAATAAAATAGAGTATCCATCATTATAAAATCATTTTATTATAATCAATATCTCTAAGAAGATAGTCTAGGTAAAACATATAAGGAAAGGTAGGTACAATCCTGTCATAATTCCAACATTGCTTCGATGCCTCAAATGTAGACCCTTAACCATGACAATCCAACCCACTTAAATAGATAATTCATGAAGCTTGTGGCCTCATCTTCTAGATAAGCCCATAATATTCAATGATGATTTGAAAATTTAGTTAGGATCCATTATTCCCTACTATATTTGAAGGTTTTCCCCCTTCTCTAGTTAGAGGCCATGCCTCTTTAAAATAGACCTTTTTCATTTAGCTCTTTTTGTATTATATAGACCTATAAAACTTGGTCTTCCACTATCGATTTGATTACATATTCCACTCACATATTTGATGGCCTTTATAGTCAAATAGGTCATCAATTTTGGTTCTCAAGCCTCCCAAATGACTTGGCATGTATACATGGCTCATCGATCTTCACTTTTATCCACTCAGCTGACATTATTTTCATGTGGTGTTTTATCACTTCCCTTCTTATTTTTATTTACTTTGGTGTTAGGTCTTGCCACATGTCTTCTCCTCACTCTTTTATTTCTTAGATTAGGGATCGATATATGTTGACTATTCTTTGGTCATGGTGTAGTGAGATTTTTCCATATGGTGTTATATTGTTAACCCAAATATTAGGTGTGTACTAAAACTATACAGACTGCCCTAGGATAATGCATTTTCAAGATGATGTAACCATGAATTTGAGTAATTCATAGAGCATAAAGAGAGGTTAAAACACATGGGATAAATATCCCCTCATTAATTTTAGGATTGATGTTGGTTCAATCTAAGGACCAAGTAGTTTAACCCATTTTACACTAAGATCATCAATTGCTAGCACCATGGGTTCAATTGATATGAGATTTCATGTTTATTTACTTGATTTTTTGCTAAATAATTGTTTAAATCCTATTGTCTTCTTGATTAAACAATAAAAAATTGAGTGCTCTTTCACTATAATTCATTTTAATATCTAAACTAAGGTAAAATATCATCCAAAAAAGATTTAAAAAAATAGAGCAGGTTAAGGAAGAAAAGAGAGGGAATATTTGATCTAAATGATCTTCTTGATGCTAAGGATCTGAAAGAATACCTAACCAAAGTTATATCATTGTGTTCCTAGTATATCAATTTCAAAAATGTGAGCCACTTAGAGGGTAAGATTTTAAGGACAATTCTGAAAGCCATTTATTCATTGAATCCATTCTAAATAAAAATACTTACAATACGTAGTTTTTACACATAATGACTGAGAAAAGCTTAAATAAAACATGAAATAACTCAATAAAATAGTTATTAAAGATACTTCACAACATAACTAAGACAATCATATGCAACCAGGCATTTTAATAGTCCTAACACTAATTAACTAATTAAATCAAAAGACTAGAGACATTAAACAAAGAAAACATAATAAAATTTGTATCTAACATTCTAAATTCATTATGTTACAATTAATATATCTAGGTAGACATTATATATAGAAAGAAAGGTAGGTGAAATCCAAACACAATTCCAAATTTTCTTCAATGCCTCAAATGTCAACCCTTAAAAATGGCAATCCAACTTGCTTAAATAGACAATTCACTAAGCTCATGGCTTCATCTTCCAATTCATCCCACTAATGGGGTGGTTACAAATATTTAATGATGATTTGATAGATATAGTTAGGATTCATGATTCCTTGATATATTTGAAGGTGTGACCCATTTTGTAGTTATAGGCCATGATTATTTAAAATATACCTTTTATCTTATATCTTTGCTTTGTCTTATATTGACCTATGCAAATTTATCTTCCACTATAAATTTGAGTGCATAGCCCATTCATTCATTTGACATCCTTGATAGCTAAATAGTCCATCAACTTTGGTTCTTACACTTCCTTGATGTCCACCCATATCTACATGGCTCATTAATCTTCATTTTTATCCATTCAACTGATATGTGTTGACTATTATTTAGTCATGGTCTAATGATATAGTGTTGTGTGGTTTTATCTCACTATCCTAGATCTCATATGTGTAATAAAACTATATGGACCATTATAGGATGGTAGGTTACTATGATGATGCCATATAGCACAATCCCACTACCCACTCATCTAAAATGTTTGATAATGTATGGATGGCCACGAGATGGTGGGGTAGTGGAATGTTACCATGTGGAGACATCTTGCTAACTTGGTGGGTATACTACATATGTAATCACCGTAGGTAGTGGGTCATTAGGATGTTTCCATGTGGTTAAATCCTACTAACTTATTCACTTGAAACTTGGATAAATTATTTAAGTCCCATAGAGTAGTGGGAAGATACTACATGGATTTGAGAAGAACTTAAATAATTAGCTAAGTCCTAAATAATCTTCTATGAATGGGTCGGTATTATCTAGAGCTATGAAAGAGTGTTGTATGGAAAAGGAGAAATGTCAAACAACTATGGTCAAAATATATACAAGCACAATCAATAAGTTTGAATTGAACACAAATGGATAAGTATTTCAACTTCAAACAATTAAGTTATTTTTAAATGAGAATAAAAGATCCCAAAAACTTAACAAAGAAAATCTATTTTCACTAAACTCAAAGCCAAAATTCACCATTTTATCCATTTATAAAATTTTAACTAAGTCCCCAGATGAAATAATGTGAACATTTTAGTCAAAAAATTTAAATGAAGTAGAAATGGATTAAATTTCTCAAGAAAAGAAGACAATTTTTTTTTGAAATATTTAGACAACTTGCTTAAATCTAAGGTGAAATGTATTGAAGGGGAAAACTTGATGCATTTACAAAATAATATTCAAACCAAGACTTAATATATCTAAGATAATTAAACTATATAAATCAATGCAGCCTTAAAGGGGAATTTTAGACCAAGTGAATTGGATCAACAGACTTGGAAAATATTAATGAAGCATCCATAAGGCAAAACTTCACATCTATAAACCTGTAAACTAGAGACCAAACTAGAATAAGAGGGTTTCCATCTGAGGAATTGATGATGGGGTGTGTTGAACCCAATATAAAGCATCACTTTGCAATACTTAAAATAATTATGGGGGATTTTTCATCTTCATTACCTTTATAGGGTAATATAAAAATTAAGTTTCCATAGGCCCTACTAAGTAAAAGTAGATAATCAAGGGATCAAACCTTAAGGCCATGCAATCCCATCAAAATCTCAATCAAGAAAAGAGAGATACTTAAAATAAAATAAAAATAAAAATGATTGGGTGTGATAAATCCTTTCTAACCTAGGTCCTCCACTTTTAAACTAGTAACAACTCCTTCTATAAGGCTTTGCTATAAGGGATGTATTATCTCCTTCAAACTCTTATTAATCCTCTAAGCTCAATATTCTCTTCCAAAATTTGGATAGCATCCAAAGGGTTCCCAATATGATGGATTTCCATTATCATATGTGGATATATCTAAATTAATTTACGAATGTGAATGTGACATTTATCCCTTCCCATCGCTTTTCCCCTTCTCAATATGTTTTCAGGGCAATAACTATTCTTACAAGGCACATACTCTTTCTCACAATGAATGAGGATAATCATGGATTTCACCACTCTCTATATTTTTTCTCCTTCCAATACCATTAGTGAGGATATATAATATCCTAAATTTTTTGTAGTAATCCTAAAATTACTCATAGTCTTACCTTTTAGTCAAATGCATTTAATTATATCTTTAAATATCTAAAATTCACTTTTTATAACTCTTTAAAATTGTATTATTTTTCCCATTTTTAAATTAGAATATAAAATTTGACTCATATTTAGTCCATATGGACCTGTTATATAGTTAAATAAGTTTATAATTCATGGCTATAAGGTGTGTGATTAGTGTTAGTAGCTAAAAATTGCCAAACTTTAAAACTAAAAACCATATAAAAACTAGAAATTGAATTAAGAAAGGTGTAAAATTAGGAAAATTATACATATAATTAATTGTAAAACATGTCCAAAATTATCCAAATTCCCTCTCTTTTCCTCATTTAATCTTGCATATGAATGAAAACATAAAATTTCTCTAACATAGGATACCCAAAGAAACTGAATAGAAACAACCTCAAGTGACAAGAATAAACATGCAATATATATAGAATAAATTCAAAACCCACAAGATCACAATTTATCAATTGAGCTAACATCATCAATTCAATGTTAAATAACCCACATAATAAAATAACATGGTATACATGTGTTATGTTAACTATAAAGAACATCTAAATATGCACACATGTAATACTCATGCAATCATAGAGATCTACTAGGAACATCACATACATGAAATCAAACTATCATAAAGTCATTTAATTTATATGGACATCCACTACCTAAAATTAATTATAGTGTATCATCCCAATAACAAGAACAATGTGATGTAAAGTAAAAATTCAATTACTATAAGAATTGGGCCTTACACCCTGAATAAGTATGTAGGGTACCCATTATTCTATAGAATAAATAGATACCCCTAGCAAAAATATGGTACCTACTTAAATAAAATAGGATGTGATATATTTATTTCTCTCATTATCAAAGGACTATATACTCTATCAAGGAGATAGATATAATATATCTATCATACACAAATTATATATGTTGGGTTAATGATGTTACAAATTATTAAATAGTTTAAGTATTTGAAATATGATAGGGTAATAAGATAGTTTGATCTTGCATAGTTTGTACACCCAAGCATTGTTATCTAGTGTAGGAATCAAAGATTCCCCTAGAGACATCAATAGTAGGAAATACTTACCTTTGAGAAACAAATTCCCACATATAATGAGGAAGATGATTGGAGGCATCCTGACCTTGGGGTCTATAATTTCATATATATAAAGGTATTAATGGCGTGTTGGGATGGGGTTCATTGACAAGTGCCATGATTATCACTAAAAAGGGATATTATCTTAATGATAGATATTTTATACAATATCTTAATGAGTGACGCATAATCATCCAAGGTTAATAGGACATATTTCATCACCATAAATTATAGTAGGAGTTTTGTGTAATTTTCATTAAATTTATTGGTAAAATAATGGGTTCTCAAATATCACATTATTTTTATAACCCCACTGGGTATAACCCAAAAAGGGTATTTTTTATTTAAAATTTTACTTTAGTAATCTAAACCAAATTATTTTCAATTGAGATAAGATATTTGATCTTTAACTAAATTCATGTTATTTAAATAAATGGTTATGATTCATTTAGATAATCATCAAAATGATAATATTTAGCAGTATTACAAATTCAATCCATCACAAATTTTATATCTATTGAATATTGTCTCCCAACTACTAAAAGTTTATATAATAAAATTATACAATAAGAGTAGCCAAATGCTAGTTATTAAAGTACAATAATACAAAGTTTTTGCATCAGAGTGAATATAGATACATACTATATTATATGGAAAAACTAAGTATCACAACCTTTACAATATATAAAAGAAGTAATCATGAGTAAAATTATCTATTGGCTGACTGCTGGAGGAGAAGGAGAGCATCATCAAAGTGATTTTACACACCAATCATGGACCCTAGATCCCCCATAAAATTATAGAATTAGGGATTTTCCCTCCCTTCATGGATGAATAGATGATAATGGTGCAATTATTGAGAAGTAAAATAGAACCCATTTGTTATAATATATTCATTACATGCAGCATATCATAAAAAATTCTATTCTATAATGACATCATGCATAGGTGCATATTAATCAAATAGGTGAAATTATAATGTTTAACTATAAACATTACTTTGTCCAAATTTTTTATATATTTTAACATTCACATAGATCAATCATATTAACACAGACACTCAATTGAGTTTCATTTATTCCATGTATTAATGACTCTAAATAAATGTGTAAGAACCTTATCACATAAATATTTCCTTAGTGTCATTAATACCAAAATTTAGTATATAAGTAATATACAATATTCTATGGAATTCTCATATATATTTAATAATAATACCACAATATTTAAATACAAAGGAAACAACATGAAATAATTACATGCTATATAATAAAAATGTAAAACTTGATGTCATATTTTCTAAGTTACAATACAAACTAATGTCCATTTCAAATAAGGCAATATTACAAGTGAATTGATTACTAAAAATATTTATAATAGTTAAGTATTTACCAGTTTTATGTAATAACATCCCTTTTCATAGTTATTACAATAAAAGTAAACACAATTTAGTAGTTTCACATTAAATCCCAAGATATTAAATAAATATAATATCCCCAAAATTTATTTATTTTAATCAGCAACTAATTATCTTCCATTATATTAATAACTAATTTAAAATTTTATAAATCAATGAAATACATCACCATTTTCATATGCATATATTTAGTCAATATGGTTTTATGCAGGCCTATAGAACGTCAAGCAAAAATAGGGTTAGAAGCATGGAAACTCACTTATCTCCCAAACAGTTGATCTAAATCCCTTGAAAATTTGCAATCAAAGGATATAATGTGTATTGAAGAGGATATAAGTGGTATTATACTTTTTAAAAAATAAAATAATAATTTATCAATGTTTTTCAAGTTTTTAGACCTAGAAATAGGCTTAAATAGGGGTTTAATTCATAAATATGCAATATCTCTCAAAAGCTTCATTCAAGACTATTGAAACTCTATAGAGATATAGTAGAAAACATATTAAAGGTATTAAAAATAGTATCAATGGTTTTATACATATAAATAAAATATATATTCTTGTTTCTTATTCAATGAGCCTGTGTTTATACATCTAAAGAAAAGAGATATTCATGTTTCCTAGTCAATGGGCTTGTGTTTCATAGTTTAAACCCTGGTTTGAGGGTTCTAAGAAAGAGTATAGGTCCAAGTAAATATTTAATTGAAATTAAAAACTTTTAAATTATAAATATAAATTGGTAAATTTATTTATAAATGTGTTCTTAAATAATTATGACCTATGTTTCTCAAGTGATGGTCAACTGTCTAGTTAGTATATCTATGTAACAAGGAAATATTGCATATTTTTGTGAACTTGTGGTTTTTTTAGAAAATGATAGAGGAGGAAGGATTGAGGTTAAGTATGGATTTAAAATATATATATACATTTTTAAAATAATATTTATATAACTTAGAAACTTGACTAAGGTTAAAATCCATTATTAATATGATGAACCATTGAAGAAGACATAGGTCTGATTGTAAAGACTTTTGTATATAAAGATCAGGGTAAATGACAAGTTAATATTATTATATTTAATATTGATGTATTTAAAAATTAAATGAGTATGAACAAATCTATGGTGAAGTGAAGAATCTCTTGGATAAGGTAATAGATATAGAGAAGACATAAAGATAATAACATGAGAAGACAAACCTAATACAAGGTATGAAAGAAGATCCCTGTAAGATTTTTTATAAGATTTGATGATATATTATTCATTGGTATATTTATTTAAAATTATTAAAAACATTTATGTGAAAATAAGTGTAATAAGGTTATAAAGCTTTATATATAGACCTAAAAGATCATATTTCAAGAGACTTAAAGAGTCTACTTGAAATAAAATTCTAAGGTTTTAATACTGTGACAAGGCTGAGAATAATTTGTTTATCATTAATTCACTTTTGATACTTTTTATGGGAAATTTTGGGATAAAAATTAATCTATGAATTTTTTTCCAACTTTCTATGATGATTTGAAGCCATAAACAAACTTCAAACTCACCAAATACTCCTTAGAGATGATTGGTAACCATGTTTTCACCTTATTAAGCCTACATACCTTATGAATCATCAAATAAATATATAAATTATCAACATCACTTACATTATGGATGAGATGAAACCATGCATTTAATACTTTAATGAAAGATTCATCATCGATTTTCTTCAAAACACATACATAATCCTTCACACCTACATTGTACACTCCTACCTCCTTTTTTTAAAGCTTGCCTTCATAGGAATGTATCCCTATTTCCACTCTCCTACCTTCATAGTATGTATCTTATCACCTTAAAACAATATTCTATACTTGGTTTCTTTACATTCATGCACCTTGAGATATTCAACAATTTAATAACCCATGCCTTATCTAGTCTTCTTCCTACATTTTACTTTCATTGATTAGTCTTAAGGTAGTTATTTGAATAAATAAGAGGTTAAAACACATTTACAATAGGTAAATATACTTCTTATACCCTCATGAATTATTTAGTAATATAAATAATGATCAAACATACTATTCTAAGATGACCTACTAAGTAGATCTAAGAGAGGTCTACTTTCATCATGATCACTTAACAAACCTTTTGTAATAATTTAATAACATAATTATATGTAAAGTTCACATGCATTTCAACAACATTCAATAGACTACAAGGTAGATTTTTAATGCTCAACAAAAGTTTAAGGTATACAATAATGTGAACATATAATAGAATATGTAATAAATTAAAACAAAAGCCAAAAGGTGAAATTAAACATAATATTTAAAAAATTGAAATGATTAACAATATATGTATATATAATTTCCATAAAATACATATAAAGACATACAAAATGTGATCATAATATAATATCACAGGTCAATGTTGTATAGGCATACAATGCCAAATAGGTATACATCAAGCCATATAGGCATATATGAATACAACAAAATGTCATAAGACATGATCCTAATCATTAAAATGCATCACTATTTATTCCTTTATTATAGAATCCTCTCCCTTGGATGCCTTACTCACAACTAGAGGTGTCAATACTTTTGACTAAGAGTCTTCTTCTGCTAAAAACTTCCATGTCCCTCTAAATGTTCATATGCAAAAATTGTCTAAAACTTTACACATAATATAATAATATACTTAAAAAATTAACAATTTGAGATTTTAAAATGATAAAATAATCATTCATAGGTGCACTTACCTCAATATGTTGTTCATGGTCAATTTCGGGTTCGCATTCAATAGGATCAATGATAGGTACACGTTGGGAAATAGTAGTATGAAATGGATCACCTATAGCAGTCAATGATGTGATCATGATAATGGAAGGGTTGGTTACCTAAACACACACACACACACACACACACACACACACACACACACACACACACACACACACACACACACACACACACACACACACACACAATAAAAAATTATCTCATAAACATTTAATCCAACTAACTAAATCATTGAAATACAATAAGAAAAATTTTAAAAATAAATTTTCAACTATACCACATCATGCATGGTAATCATTTCAACAAGACCAAAATACATCGTCAGAAGAATCTGCATAGATAATTGTTCCATGTGTCATCTATTTGCACAAGTAAAAATAATAATTACAAACCAAATATACATATTTATACTTAAATTTTATAATAAATCTCATGTACCAGAATGAGTTATTATGCAGATGAAATTATAACAACACAACTAAATTTGTTCCCTCACATATAGATGGTGGAATGTCTAGTTTGGTCATCAATTAAATAAATATAATATCATTGTTAGTCACATTAGCATATATATACAAAAACATACATGTAAAATGAACCATAATTTTAATCAATATTTAAAAATCACCTTTGTGTAGGTATATACAAGTGTAGTAGTAATAACACATGTGATCATGTGGCATCCAAAATCATAATGTAACATAAAAAATTCATATAAATTATTGATATTTACACATGAAAAATAATTATTACCTTTTAAATTGTATAAATATTTTAAATTTAACAAGTTCGACAAATTTTTACAAGTAAAATATTAAATATACATGGAAGGTTGTAGTTAAGGTGTTTAAATAAAGTGTATCTAGCTAAAACATAGTGAGATCGATATTATATGGGCCCAAACAAATACCACCATGAGTTGGTTTCATGATATCCACCTCATCCTACTTAGGTGTAGTGCATATATCACCACATGATCTATAATAGTGAGCTCACAAGTAGCAGTTCTAGATAAAGCCTCACCATGTCCACCCTCACCAATAAAATTATGAGGAATTTGGATCATATGATAAATGAGGGTGTCATTAAGTGCTTTAAGCACATGAAAAGTATCAATATATATATTCTCCTTGACTATATATGGTAGGATCTTAGGAAGATATGGTTTTTCGATACATACTCTCATAAGATGATTAACTACATGATGTGCACCTGGCTTATTCTTCATAGATCTCTTTCCTATACCCTAGAAATTTGAGAAATCAAAATAATTTGGAACTTCATTCAGCACAAACTCACATTACAATTTTCTCAAAAAATACATCAAGACCTCATTATAGTTACAAGGCTTGTGCTCAAAGACCATCCATTATCAGTCCCAAAAAATATGTTTGATCAAATAGTGAGTGTAACAATGGATTAGAATTCATTTGGCCATCACATCTAGTGGCTCACTAGTTTTTCCATTATTGAATAGGACATAGATTTTGGATTTGGTTATGTGTTTATCTCTCATAGTGGTTAAAAATAATCTATTAGAATAGTATGCCCTACATCAATTTCTATACTCATCCCACCTATCAAATTGACTTGTTAACAAGTCAATTTCACATAATAATGTGTGTAATGTGTTTGCTAGATAAATTTAGTGGGGTTTGTTTACATGGGGATCCCTCAATTTCCTAATAAAAAACTCAATTTCAATCTTATTTTTAATGACATGGGTTTTCAAATCCTCTTGACTACCATAGGGGGCTTGAGGAACTACACGAGAGCTAGAAGGTTTTTGTGAGTGAGGAGGGATAAGAGGGTTTTGAGGGTTAGGAGGGATAGTATGGTTTTTTGGGTTATGATGGATATGATGGTCATGTTTTTTTTCATTTCCATTAATCATATTATCCTCTACATGTTCTTAAAAAAATCAATAAAAATACAACAAAATTAGCTAATTCTATTTGTAAATACACTAAAACGTGTTTGCATACCTCCCTTTCATTATGACATTATTGAATTTAGGTTGATATAGAGTTTTTTTCTAGCCTTGGTCTCACTGTCAACCACATATTTCCTTTTTATATCTCCTAATCATGGTTTTCATCGATGCCAACTGAATGGCATCAATGTTTTTTATTATAAAGTAACAAAACCACATACAGAATTTTATTTCTTTATAACTATGTACATAGTTTTAATTCATTAAACCACATATATGGTTTAGGCTGATGATCACCAAACCTATGTCATATAACTACATATTCACTTTTAAAAACTACATACATGGAACCATTTCTAACACTCCAAACAGGATTTTTTTGCTTTTTGACCCCCCATCTCTATACACTTACCCAACAATAAATGTTAACAACAGAAGTTCAATTGATATGAGCATTCCTATTTATTTACTTACTTTATTACTAAATAATTATTTGAATCTTATTTTGTACTTGATTCAACTAATAAAAATTGAGTGTTCTTTAACTTTAATTCATTTAAATATCTCAACTAAGGAAAAATAACATCAAAAAAAGATAAAAAAGAGATTAGCGTAATGCAAAAAAGAGAGGGTATCCTTGATCTAAATGAGCTTCTTGATGCCAAGGAGCTAAAATCATGCCTAACTATTGTTATACCACTATGTGCCTAGTTTATAAATTGCACAAACATGAGCCACTCAGTGGGAAAGTTTCTAAGGACAAGTTTGAAAGCCATTTATTAATTGAATTGATTCTCAATAAAACTACTCATAGTCTATATATGTTACACATAATGGCTAAGATAAGTCTAAATAAAACATTAAATAACTATATAAACTAGTTATGATAGCTAATACACAATATACCTATGATAATCATCTATATCCATACATATTAATAGTCTAGAACCAATTAACTAACTAAATAAAAAGACTAAAGACATTAAAAGAACCAAATAATAAAATTAGGATCCATCACTCTAAAATCATTTTATTATAATCAATATCTCTAATTAGATAGTCTAGGTAAAACATATAAGTAAAGGTAGGTACAATCTTGGTATAATTCCAACATTGCTTCGATGCCTCAAATGTAGACCCTTAACCATGACAATCCAACCCACTTTAATAGATAATTCATGAAGCTTGTGGCCTCATCTTCTAGATTCACCCATAATATTAAATGATGATTTGAAAATTTAGTTAGGATCCATTATTCCCTAATATATTTGAAGGTTTTCCCCTTCTCTAGTTAGAGGCCATGCCTCTTTAAAATAGACCTTTTTCATTTAGCTCTTTTTATCTTATATAGACCTATAGAACTTGGTCTTCCACTGTCAATTTGATTACATATCCCATTCACATATTTGATATCCTTTATAGTCAAACAGGTCATCAATTTTGGTTCTCAATCCTCCCAAATGACTTGGCATGTATACATGGCTCATTTATCTTCACTTTCATCCACTCAGCTAACATTATTTTCATGTGGTGTTTTATCACTTCCCTTCTTATTTTTATTTTTTGTGGTGTTATGTCTTGCCACATGTCTTCTCCTCACTCTTTTATTTCTTATCTTTGGGATCAATATATGATGACTATTCTTTGGTCATAGTGTAGTGAAATTTTTCCACATGGTGATATCTTGTTAACCCAAATATTAGGTGTGTACTGAAACTATATAGACTGATCTAAGATAATGCATTTTCAAGATAATGTACCCATGGAATTGAGTAATTCAGAGAGGATAAAGAGAGGTAAAAGCACATGAGATGAATATCCCCTCATTAATTTTAGGATTGATGTTGGTTCAATCTAAGGACCAACTATTTTAACCCATTTTACTCTAAGATCATCAATTGTTAGCACCATGGGTTCAATTGATATGAGAGTTCATGTTTATTTACTTGATTTTTTGCTAATTAATTATTTAAATACTATTGTCTTCCTGATTAAAAAAATAAATAATTGAGTGATATTTCACTAAAATTCATTTTAATATCTAAACTAAGGTAGAATATTATCCAAAAAATATTAAAAAAAATAGAGTAGGGTAAGGAAGAAAATAGAGGGAATATTTGATCTAAATGATCTTCTTGATGATAAGGATCTGAAAGAATACCTAACCATAGTTATATCATTGTGTTCTTAGTCTATCAATTTCACAAATGTGAGACACTTAGTGGGTAAGCTTATAAGGACAAGTGTGAAAGCCATTTATTCATTGAATCCATTTTAAATAAAACTACTTGCAATATGTAGTTTTTACACACAATGACTGAGAGAAGTCTAAATAAAACATGAAATAACTCAATAAACTAGTTATTATAGCTACTTCAAAACATAACTAAGACAATCATATGCAACCAAGCATTTTAATAGTCCTAACACTAATTAACTAACTAAATCAAAAGACTAGAGACATTTAAAAAAGAAAACATAATAAAATTTGTAGCTAACATTCTAAAATGATTATGTTACAATCAATATATCTAGGTAGATATTATATATAGAAAGAAAGGTAGGTGAAATCCTAAAATAATTCCAAAAATTCTTCAATGCCTCAAATGTCAACCCTTAGAAATGGCAATCCAACTTGCTTAAATAGATAATTCACTAACCGCATGGCCTCATCTTCCAATTCATCCCACTAATGGGGTGGTTACAAATATTTAATGATGATTTTACAGATATAGTTAGGATTCATTATTCCTTGATATATTTGAAGGTGTGACCCATTTTGTAGTTATAAGCCACGATTCTTTAAAATATACCTTTTGTCTTTTATCTTTGCTTTGTCTTATATTGAACTATGAAACTTTATCTTCCACTATAAATATGAGTGCATAGCCCATTCATTCATTTGACATCCTTGATAGCTAAATAGTCCATCAACTTTGGTTCTTAGGCCTCTTTGATGACCATGCATGTCTACATGGCTCATAAATCTTCACTTTTGTCCATTCAACTAATGTTATTTCCATGTAGTGTTATGTCACTTCCCCTCCTCTTTTTCTTTGATCTATTGATAGGTCTTACCATGTGACTTCTCTTTACTCTTTCACTACTCAGCTTGAGGCTCAATATGTGTTAACTATTATTTAGTAATGGTGTAATGATATAGTATCGTGTGGTTTTATCTCACTATCCTAGATCTCATATGTGTACTAAACCTATATGGACCATTATAGGATGGTAGGTTACTATGATGATGTCATATATCACAATCCCACTACCCACTCATCTAAAATGTTTGATAATGTATGGATGGCCTTGAGCTGGTGGGATAGTGGGATGTTACCATGTGGTGACATCTTGATAACTTGGAGGGTATACTACATATTTAATCACCTCAAGTAGTGGGTCAATAGGATGTTTCCATGTGGTGAAATCCTACTAACTTATTCACATGAAGCTTGGCTAAATTATTTAAGTGCCAAAGAGTAGTGGAAAGATACTACATGGATTTGAGAAGAACTTAAATAATTAGCTAAGTCCTAAATAAACTTCTATCAATGGGTCAGTATTAATTGGATCTATGAAAGAGTGTTGTATGGAAAAGGAGAAATTTCAAACACCTATGGTCAAAATAAATACAAGCCCAATCAATAAGTTTGAATTGAACACAAATGGCTAAGTATTTTAACTTCAAACAATTAAGTTATTTTGAAATGAGAATAAAAGATCCCAAAAACCTAACGAAGAAAATCCATTTTCACTAAACTCAAAGCCAAAATTCACCATTTTATCCATTAACAAAAATTTGACTAAGTCTCAAGATGAAATAATGTGAACATTTGAGTCAAAAAAATTAAATGAAGTAGAAATGGATTAAATTTATCAAGAAAAGAAGCCAAAATTTTTTGAAATATTTAGACAACTTGCTTAAATCTAAGGTGAAATGTCTTCAAGGGGAAAACTTGAACCATTTCCAAAATAAGATTCAAACAAAGACCTAATAGATCTAAGATAATTCAAATATATAAATCAATGCATCCTTAGAGCAGAATTTTAGACCAAGTGCATTGCATCAATAGACTTGGCTAATATTAATGAAGCATCCACAATGCAAAACTTCACATCTATAAACCTGCAAACTAGAAACCAAACTAGAATAAAAGGGTTTCCATCTAAGGAATTGATGATGGGGTGTGTTGGACCCAATAGAAAGTATCACTTTGAAATACTTAAAATAATTATGGGAAATCAAAATATAAATAAATTATGAGGGATTTTTCATCTTCATTAATTTTATAGGGTAATAAAAAAATTAAGTTTCCATAGGCCCAACTAAGTAAAAGTAGATAATCAAGGGATCAAACCTTAAGGCCATACAATCCCATCAAAATCTCAATCAAGAAAAGAGAGATATTTAAAATAGAATAAAAATAAAAATTATTGGGTGTGATAAATCCTTTCTAACCTAGGTCCTCCACTTTTAAACTAGTAACAACTCCTTCTATAAGGCTTTGCTATTAGGGATGCATTATCTCCTTCAAACTGTTCTTACTCCTCTAAGCTCAAGCTTCTCTTCTAAAATTTGGATAGCATCCAAAGGGTTCCCAATAGGATTGATTTCCATTATCATATGTGGATATATATTAATTACTTTATGAATTTTAATGTGACATTTATCCCTTCCCATTCTTTTTACCCTTCTCAAAATGTTTTCAAGGCAATAACTATTTTTACAAGGCACATACTCTTTCTCACAATGAATGAGGATAAGAATGGATTTCAACACACTTTATATTTTTTCTACTTCCAACACCATTAGTGAGGATATATAATATCCTAAATTTATTTTAGTAATCCTAAAATTACTCATAGTCTTACCTTTTAGTCAAATGCATTTAATTATATCTTTAACTATCTAAAATTCACTTTTTGTAACTCTTTAAAATTATATTAGTTTTCCCATTTTTAAAGTGGTGTATAAATTTTGACTCATATTCAGTCCATATGGACTGGCTATATAGCTCAATACATTTATAATTCATTGCTATAAGGTGTGTGAATAGTGTTAGTCAGTGAAAATTGCCAAACTTTAAAACTAACAACCATATCAAAACTAGAAATTGAATTAATAAAGGTGTAAAATTAGGAAAATTATACATATAATTAATTGTAAAAAATGTCCAACATTATTCTAATTCCCTCTCTTTTCCTCGTTTAATCTTGCATATGAATGCAAACATAAAATTACTCTAACATAGGATACCCAAAGAAACTGAATAGAAACAACCTCAACAAGAATAAACATGAAATATATATATATATATATATATATATATATATATATATATATATATATATATATATATATATATATATATATATATATATATATATATATATATATATATATATATATATATAAGAAACTCAAAACCCACAAGATCACAATTTATCAATTGAGATAACTTCATCAAGTCAATGTTAAATAACCCACATAATAAAATAACATCTTATACATGTGTTATGTTAACTAGAAAGAACATCTAAATATTCACACATGTAATACTCATGCAATCATAGAGATCTACTAGGAACATCACATACATGAAATCAAACTATCATAAAATCATGAAATTTATATGGTACCTAAAATTAAGTATAGTGTATCATCCTAATAACAAGAACAATGCAATGTAAATTAAAAATTTAATTCCTATAAGAATTGGGCCTTACACCCTGAATAAGTATGTAGGGTACCCATTATTTTATAGAATATATAGATACCCATAAAACAAATATGGTAAATACTTAAATAAAATAGGATGTGATATATTTATTTCTCTCATTATTAAAGGACTATATACTCTATCATGGTGATAGATATAATATTTCTATCATACATAAATTATATATATTAGGTTAATGATGTTACAAATACTTGAATAGTTTAAGTATTTGAAATATGATAGGGTACTAAGATAGTTTGATATTATATATTTTGTACACCCAAACATTGTTATCTAGTGTAGGAATTGAAGTTTCCCCTAGAGGCATGAAGAGTAGGAAATACTTACCTTTGAGAAACAAATTTCCACATATAATGAGGAAGATGATGGGAGGCATCCTGACCTTGGGGTCTATGATTTCATAGATATAGAGGTATGAAGGGCATGTTTGGTTGGGGTTCATTGACAAGTGCCATGATTATCACAGAAAAAGGGATATTATCTTAATGATAGATATTATATATAATATCTTAATGAGTGATGCATAATCATCCAAGGTTAATGGGAAATATTTCATCACCATAAATTATAGTAAGATTTTTTTGTAATTTTTAATAAAGTTATTGGTAAAATAATGGGTTCTCAAATATCACATTATTTTTTAGAAGTCCACTGGGTATAACCCAAAAAAGGGTATTTTTTATTTAAAATTTTACTTTAGTAATCTAAACCAAATTATTGTCAACTGAGATAAGATATTTGATCTTTAACTAAATTCATGTTACTTAAATAAATGGTTATGATTCATTTAGATAATGATCAAAATGATAATTTTTAGCAGTATTACAAATTCAATCCATCACAAATTTTATATCTATTGAATATTATCTCAACCAACTACAAAAAGTTTATATAATAAAATTATACAATAAGAGCAACCAAATGCTAGTTATTAAAGTAAAATAATAAAAAGTTTTTACATTAGAGTGAATATATATAAATACTTTGTTCCATGTAAAAACTAAGTATAACAACCTTTTCAATATATAAAAGAAGTAATCATGAGTAAATTTATCTATTGGTTGCTGTTGGAGGAGAAGGAGAGCATCATAAAAGTGATTTTCCACACCAATCATGGACCATAGATCCCCTATAAAATTTCACAATTAGGGAATTTCCATCCCTTCATGGATTAATAGATGATAATGGTGAAATTATCAAGAAGTTAACTAGAACCCATGTGTTATAATATATTCATTACATGCATCATATCATAAAGAATTCTATTCTAACATGACATCGTGCATACATGCATATTAATCAAATATGTGAAATGATAATGTTTAACTATAAAAATTAATTTGGCCAAAGTTTTCATATATTTTAATATTCACATAGATCAATCATATTAACACACACACTCAATTTAGTTTCATTTATTCCATGTATTAATGAATCTAAATAAATGTGTGAGAACCTTATCACATAATTATTTCCTTAGTGTCATTAATACCAAAATTTAGTATATAAGTCATATACAATATTCTATGGAATTATCATATATATTTAATAACAATACCATAATATTTAAATACAAAGGAAACAACATGAAATAATTGCATGCTATATAATAAAAATGTAAAACTTGATGTCATATTTTCTAAGTGCCAATACAACCTAATATCCATTTCAAATAAGGCAATATGACAAGTTAATTAATTACTAAAAATATTTATGATATTTAAGTATTTACCAATTTTTAAAAAAAACATCCCTTTTCATAGGTATTACAATACAAGTAAACACAATTTAGTAATTTCACATTAAATCCCAAGATATTAAACAAATATAATAACCACAAAATTTATTTATTTTAATTCGAAACTAATTATCTTCCATTCAATTAATAACTATTTTAACATGTTATAGATTAATGAAATACATCACATTTTTCATATGAATATATTTATTCACTATGGTTTTATGCAAGCCTATAGAAAGTCAAGGAAAAATAGGGTTGGAAGCACGAAAACTCACTTATCTCCCAAATTGTTGATCTAAATCCCTTGAAAATTTGCAATCAAAGGATATAATTTATATTGAATAGGATATAAGTGGTATTATACATTTTAAATAATCAAATAATAATTTATCAAAGTTTTTCAAGTCTGTAGACCTGCAAATAGGCTAAAATATGGGTTTAATTCATAAATATGCAATATCTCTCAAAAACTTCATTCGAGACTATTGAAACTCAATAGAGAGATATTAGAAAACATATTAAAGGTATTAAAAATAGTATAAATGGTTTTATACATAAAAATAAAATATATATTCTTGTTTCATATTCAATGAGCCTGTGTTTATACATCTAAAGAAAAGATATATTCATGTTTCCTAGTCAATGGGCTTGTGTTTCATAGTTCAAACCCTGGTTTGAGGGTTCTAAGAAAGAGTATAGGTCTAAGTGAATAGTTAATTGAAATTAAAAACTTGTAAGTTAAAAATATAAATTGGTAAATTTATTTATAAATGTGTTCTTAAAAAACTATGACCTATGTTTCTCAAGTGATGGTCAACTGTCTAGTTAGTATATCTATGTAACAAGGAAATATTGCATATTTTTGTGAACTTATGGTTTGTGTTAGAAAATGATAGAGGAGGAAGGATTGAGGTTAAGTATGGATTTAAAAAATAAATATAAAGGTTTAAAATAATATTGATATAACTTAGAAACTTGACTAACGTTAAAATCCATTATTAATATGATGAACCATTGAAGAAGACATATGTCTGATTGTAAAGACTTTTGTATACAAAGATCAGGGTAAATGACAAGTTCATATTAGTATATTTAATATGGATGTATTTAAAAATTAAATGAGTATGAACAAATTTATGGTGAAGCGAAGAAACTCTTGGATAAGGTAATAGATATAGAGAAGACATAAAGATAATAAAATGAGAAGACAAATCTAATACAAGGTATGAAATAAAATCCTTGTAATATTTTTTATAAGAGTTGATGATATAATATTCATTGGTATATTTATTTAAAAATTTTAACAATTTTTAGGTACAAATAAGTGTAATAAGTTTATAAAGCCTTAAATATAGACCTAGAATATCATATTTCAAGAGACTTAAAGAGTCTACTTGAAATAAAATTCTAAGGTTTTGATAATGTGATAAGGCTGAGAATAATTTGTTTATTATTAATTCACTTTTGATACTTTTTATGGGAAATTTGGGGCTAAAAAGTAATCTATGAACTTTTTTCCAACTTTCTATGATGATTTGAAGCCATAAACAAACATCAAACTCACCAAATACTCCTTAGAGATGATTGGTAACCATGTTTTCACCTTATTAATCCTACATAACTTATGAATCATCAAATAAATCTTTAAATTATCAACATCACTTACATGATGGATGAGATGAAACCATGTTGTAGACACCGAAATTGTGTCTACTCCTTGGTCGACTCTCCCCCTTGGTCCCCTTGGTCCCCTTGGTCCACTTCTAACACATTCCTAACCCACACACTTATTAATTTAAAATAATAACTTATTTTAAATTAATAACACCCCCCTTTGACACATCACCCATGACACCTCACCCCACCTTGGATACCTCTCCTTGGATGCCTCCCATCACCCTATGACCAATTTATGACCTATTTCAACCCTCTCGTACTCATTTAATCCACTTTCGACCGTTTTCTGATGACAATTAGACCTGGCAGTTGGAAGAACGGGCAAAAGGCTAATTTTAGCCTTTTTCCCATCTTCTAGCCGCTGACGTCGGTTATAGTCGGCCGATGCCGGTGGCATCACTGACATCAGTCACTTAAAACAACCCAAAGGTGAATTCTCTTCCCCTTGGGATGAAAAATCATAGACCCGAATGCTAATTCTCCATCTTCTAGTATTCGACCTCTCTCTCTCTCTCTCTCTCTCTCTCTCTCTCTTCTCTCTCTCTCTCTCTCTCTCTCTCTCTCTCTCTCTCTCTCTCTCTCTCTCTCTCTCTCTCTCTCTCCCAGAGGCACACTAAGCATCACAGGCTACAGGGACTCTGCATCAGTCACTCTACCTCTGATTGAAACATTGCAGGGAGTCTTCTACATTAGCTATAGGTATTCTACACTTCTGGTTCTCTGTCAAAGAGCTAAGTATCCCTCTCTTATTTCATTTCATTATTTAGAATGTATTAGTACTTGGTTCTCTAGTTACTACTTCTAAGTAATATTATCAACCAGACCCAGATTTCAACCAAACTAGACCTGACTCTCTTCTCAGAAATGCTGAGAGGCCTTTCCCATAACCATACCCCTTTTCGAACAACATATCCCCTGCATTTGTCTACTGTCTTACCACACTACACAGACCCAGACTACCACAGACCATTCCATCGACAAGAGACCTATCCAGAACCTATCCAAGGCCATTGCCCCAACCGACGCCAGCCTGTAGGCCCATTGCTCCTATCGATATCGATAGACTAACCGATGCTGGCAACCTTAACCAAATCGACATCGGCAGACTAACCAACATCGGTGACTGTGGCAGACCAACTGCAAAGAAATAAGTACGCATTATCTAATCTCCTCTTTGCTAATCATTTGTCATTTCTTTATTTTTGACACTTTTACTTATTAACAGTGGACTGTCATCCCACAAGGAAGTCTTTGCACTTCTGAGATCGAGCTTTTGATTGGTAGTCCACCTTATATCCATCTAATAATCTCTTTATTTAAGTCTTTCTATCTACAGGTGTCATCCTCCACAGCCAAAGAGGAGCTCCTCCAGTCATCTGGATAACGGTGCATAAACTTCATTTGGGTACGTACAAACCCCTGACCATTATCATAGTTTCTTACTTCCTTTGAATGTAGAAAAGCGAAAATAGTTTGAAACATTCTGGCATGCCCGGTGGGACCCCTAGAATTTTCCTTGGGTTCATCATCCTTTTTCTTCTAAAATAAACTTTCATATAGGTGCATTAGGGAATTTTCTCTTCTTGTATCCTTCTTCTTTCTTTCTCTTTTGAAAAGACATCATAAGTAAGTTAAAAAGAATCTTTCTTTTTCTTCTTGTCACCTTTCCTTCTTGCATCTTAGAGTAGTGAAATTCATACTCTTTAACCCTTTATCAACTTGTCTGCATCCGAACACACATTTCAATTTGGGTTTAAAAATATTTTGCATTTCATTTCTACTTGCATGCATTTTTAGCTCACCTAGTAACTTAAAACACATTATGAATAAAGTGTAGTGCACTTATGTTACACGACCAGACCACTATCACAAATCAAACATCTAAACATACCTGAGACAAGGTCTGACTAGGATTTCATCACCTAGCGGATACCTTACCCTTCCTGGTAATCCCACTTGGACTTCACTACCAAGGGGAGAGCCCACTCTATTCTCTGACAGAGTATAAACTCTAAGGGAAGTATATACTGGCTAAGCAACCCAGCTTATCTCTAGGCTCGTGAAGTGAGGGGAGCTTGCTCCTTAGCACCAGGCCACGTACAGAACCTAACACAGACCTTAAGCACCAAAACTAACTTGAAACCAACCTTAGACTTCTTTTTCTAAGACCCGTTCTAAAAGCCAACTTCCCAAACACACTCTTCTAAGGCATAAGCCAACAAGACTCTAAAATTTATTCTTAGGAATTAACGTTTAGAGTCTACTTGTCTTCATCTATTTTTTTGTCTGTATCTAATTTTTTGAGTTGGTGAGGATGCATTTTTTTGAGCTTCAAACAACTCAGAACCTTTTTTTTTCTTCCTTCCCAACAACACAGTAACCGGCAACAGTTTTTCCACTGACGTCGGCAACTTTTTTTCACCGGCATCAGTTTTTCTACCGACGTCGGTCACTGTCAACAAATTTTCCTCCAAAATAGAAACCTTAAAACCTGCCCCTTTTTCTACCAAAAACACATTCTGGCTCTCTAAAACTAAAAAAACATAGTTTCTAAAACCTTACCCTTTTTGCCTTGGATGGTTTTGACATGCAGTCAAACCAAAATGCTTGTTGACCACGCAAGGCAACAACCACTCCTGCCTTCACCATTTATGCCTAGTTCTCTAATGGAGTATCATTCAGACACTAAGCATTCTCCTATCTAGTCAACTCCTAATCAACCCTCAATTTTCCCCGAAGGGGACCAAAACTTTGAGAGACTCCTTGACCACAACGTCAAGGCTCTCCAACACTAGCTCGCAAGAAACCAAACATGAGACCTTTCAGGTGAAGCGGCGATGACATCAACACCATCCACTACCTAGCATTTTATGACTCAGACTATTGCCTCAACCATTAACCCAACCATGGCCAATATGCAAAGTCTGGCCTCCCCATCTATTTTTGGACAGACCTCCATCAGGGTTTCATTACCCCCTCAACCACACGCAATTCAACCAAGTTCTACATCATGCCAAAACTTGATTGTCTCAACTCCACACACTCTCACACCTATAAATGTAGGAGTGTCTACCTACCCTTTTTCCAATTCCGCATTCACCCACCTTTGGTGGTATCTAGTCAACTTGTGCCTTCCAACTTCACGGTGCAAGCCCCTTTGACCTCAACCTCAGTCTTTATAACAAACTACCAATATGTTGCACCTATACAAGTGCAACCAAGTATGTCATATGCCCCTCCTAATGTCTTCTAAGTACCTTAAAACCTAGGGGGTGCCTCTCATGCTAATTCATCAACCGATCTTATTAAGATGCTGATGGATAAAATGTCTAATCTTGAGACATCCATTTTTGGTTCAAGCAATGTTCTTTCATATGAACAAGTCTGTAGCGAACCCATACACCTTCTGTCCCCATTATACCATATCCTAGCCAGTGGGAGCTTCCTAAGTTTACTAATTTACAGAGTAAGGAAGACCCACAACAACATCTATGAACATTTAGACATGCTTGTTACCTTATAGCCCATGATGATGTGTTACTGCTACGCACATTTCCCATGTCACTTTCTGGGGCTGCCCTCGATTGGTATAGCTCCCTTACCAGTCACTCTATCTTTTCTTTCACTCAACTCACCCAACTATTTAGCGACCACTTTTCAATTAACATAACTAAAAAGGTCTCCATCACGGACCTATACTCTATCAGATAGTTTGATGATGAACCCATAGCCGATTTTGTTGCCCGTTGGAGAGGCTTAATTAACCAACTCTCCTTCTCCTTACCTCAACCTGAGCTCATTGAGCTCTTTTCTAGAGCATGTGCCAAGCACATCTCATCTACTTTATGGGTCCAAACATTCCACACATTTGATGAAGCTTTCACCATGGCCTAAAAGCTTGAACTCCGCACGGTCGAAGAGAACAAGGTCAAATTGTGAAATAACAATGCAAAATCCAATGACCCTTCTTCACCTAAACTTACTTATTTCCACTCCAAACTCAAGGGAGTGGGCCAATGTTATGGTCTTTAGATCACCATCATCAACAACAACCAACCAATCTCAGCCTTCCACATCAGACTACATCACAAAACAATTCCAACAACGGTATATACAGCGTTAGTATACTCCTATAGAAGAATCATATGCTTCCATTTTGGATAAACTTGTCAAGCAGGGGGTCCTCCATCTCCCTCAAATTCAACCACCTCAATTTGACCCCTCAAAACCTATCCCTGCATGGTACAGGGAAAATGACTTTTGCAATTATCACCGTGTCAAAGGTCATGACACAAACAACTGTAAGACTTTCAAAGACATTGTCCAAGACATGCTAGACAAGGGGGATCTTATTTTGGATAACCCAAACGCACTACCTAACCAAAACTTGGACATATTTAGACAACCTTTCCCTAATCATCCCCCTAATCAAAATAACATTCAGACCATGGCTGATGACCCCCAAGAGCGTAATATACGCACAGTTAACAGGGTCTCACCTCTTATGCCTAACCAACCTCTCTCATAGTCTGAAGAGGTTAGCCCACCCATTTGTCCATCACAGGTAGAAGAGTCTTCTTCTCCTATTTGTCCATCACAGGTAGAAGACTCTTCTTCTCCTATTAGTCCTCCATCCACACCTCTTTCACATGTGGGAGAAGCTACCTTGACCTCTCCCATATTAGAAGATGCTTTGACAACACCAACGCCGACTACCTCACCCTCATCCTTCTTATCATCAATGGGGGATCATACTTTTTCTACTCTTTGACCACACGTCAAAACCATGACCATCTCTGCACTCTCTCTAACAAAAGAGCCAATCCCTTCTCCGCTGAGAAAAGAACTTATCACCTTACCCAAATCTTTTAAATGATCGACTATAAAACCTCATGCAACCTCGTCCAAACCCTTGCAGTCATCTACCATGCCAAAATAGGTTAAATCCCTCAGTGTGCACCCTACATCTAACCTCACTCACCCACAAGTGATGGTAGACTTGAACCTTACCCCACACAATAGTAGTCCTCACACTAAACCAAAGAAGGCTACTAAACCTCATTGGAGAACTCCTCCCCCATCTTCACCATTGCCATTTATCTTGGGTCCATATCCTTCTACTTTAGCAGGATTGCTCCCACATCCAACACCTCTCAACAAGAACGTGCCATCTCCCCATGTGGCCATACTGCTAACTAAAAAGGTGACATGACAAACTCTCTAAACAACTCCTAAATAGAAATTGTCAACCTCTACTGCAACAAAGAGCACAGACCCATTAAAGGGTTCTTATGCTTTGATGTTATGTTGATTGTTGTAGTCATCTAGCATCATCCTCCCACCTATCAAGCCTTACCAACCTCTCAAACCAAAACCACCTTGGTTTGATGACACTAAAATATGTTAGTATCATCACACACCAGGGCATGACACTGAGCGTTGTTGTGCCCTTAAGGCTATCATCCGTCAACATCTGGTAAAGGACACCCCTCACATTGAGGATTCTTCTAACCACATTTTTGACCAACTACTGACACTATCACATGCCTCCAAAGCCTCTTCACTTAAATCGGGATCCCCACATAAAACTATGGCCCCTCAACCACCTCCTCAACCTTTATTTGAAATCAACACTGTTAATGTGGCCACCAGGCCCCAAACTATGAAGAATAAAGAAACAAACTAGACTTCTACACCTTTGACATATCCATTATTCGTCAAGACCTCTCAACCAACATAACCCAAGATTTCTATCTTGGACATGTCTCAACCATCATCACTAGGGGAAATTCCTCCTAACCCCACTAGTCCACATGATGCTTGGTATAAGTGACTCATGGACTACTTGACATATTCTATCATCCCTCCCAAACTCTCTAGCAATAGACAATGAGCTTTTATCAAGAACACTGCTCACTACACCATGCTAGGGGGACTTCTTTACAAGCGAGGACTCGACAGCCTCCTTATCCAATGCTTAACAACCACTGAAACATCCCACGTCATCAAACAAGTCCACGATAGGATTTGTGGGGGACATTTCAGTGGTAACTCACTTGCCAAGCGCATCCTCTGCTTGGGCTATTATTGGCCCACTCTTCACCAAGATTGCAACAACTATGTTCGGTGTTATCCCAAATGCCAACAACATCCTGACCAACTTCACATCCAAGATTGACCAAAACATGCCAACAAGACATCAACCAACCAAACATCAATCAACCAAGCATTGACCAAACATCGACCTCAACCAAGCCTTGACCAAACATCAACCTCAACCAAGCCTCGACCAAACATTGACCTCGACCAAGCATTGACCAAACATCAACCAACCAAGCCTCGACCAAGCCTTGACCAAACATCAACCAAGCCTCGACCAAACATCAATTAACCAAGCATCGACCAAGTCTCGACCAAGCCTCAACCAAGCATCAACCAAGCCTTAACCAAACCTCGACCAAGCATCAACCAAGCCTCGACCAAGCCTTGCCAACAACACATCAACCAACCAAGCCTCGACCAAGCATCGACCAAGCCTCGACCAAGCCTTGCCAACAACACATCAACCAACCAAGCCTCGACCAAACATCGACCTCAACCAAGTATTGACCAAACATAGACATCAACCAAGCCTCAACCAAACATCAACCAACCAAGCATCGACCAAGCATCAACCAACTTCCTAATCAACTTCTTGACCAAAAATGACCAACATGTGACCAATTTGGAATGAAGCAAATGGGGCAAGTTTGCTCTTATTTGACTCAGACCTTGCATCATAACGCACAAGCATGGGTCAGGGACTTATCAGAACCTGAGCCCCTTTATGCCTTGCATCTTTGACTAGTCTACTGTTAGTCAAGTAATTATTCACTTGATGTTTAACTTGAGCTCGATCCCTTGAGCAACCTCCCATCATCGTCATTCTTAGCAACCCCCAACCCTATAAACATTAGTTAACACCTTTGTCAAGCATGAATGCTTCATCCTAATAAAAGGGAAACCTTCTAAACCTCTATAGTCAAGTCCATGACCAACAATTCAGTCAAAAACCAAAAAAAATATAAAATTGGGATGCCTATCAAAAGGTCATAAAACTATAAATGTAGATTGCTCCCTCGAAGTACAGTTACATAATTGCTGTAATAAATAGACTACTCCCTCGAAGGACAGCTATTCAAAGACATTTGTATAAAGAAAAATATAGACCACTCCCTCGAAGGATGGCTATGCCCAAATGTTGATACAAACAACACTATCTCATAAGCTTCCTACATCGATCAGCTTCACAACATGACCACAAAGCAAAATGACATCCCCATGTAGACTTCCCGCATTGATCAGTCTACCAAAAAAAAAACTGACTGACAAAACTTTAAAGTCATGGACTTGTCTATAGTCATTCTCAGGGTCACCTATAAAAGGGGCAAAGTTGTTCCTGCCAAAAAGGGTTCCCCCATCCATCCATATCACATAATCACACCTATCACCCCAACATACTCAAGGGATTTCAAGCTCACTTAATGTCAAGTGATTTGATTACTTCTCTAACACAACCAATGGTCAATGACGTAATGCATGAACGGGGCTTTTGTTTCTAAATAACCCCCTACCTATGCTATCATTATGGTCCTTGTCAATGAAAGAGCAACGCGCCTTTCACTTCTTATACATCCTGGTTATACATAACCAAATCATTTCCCAAACCAAACAAAACCAAACCAAACATTTTCAGACCACTGCCATGGCATAGTCCATTTCACATAGTTTCTATGGAAAAAAATACACATGGAAACTATCAACCACACAATTTATGTCAAGCATAAACCATTACTTGCTGAAGCATAAATAATCTCAATTCATTTTTAGCATACACCATTACTAATATGGAGAATTGCTATGGATGAAAGACCACTCAACCAATGTTACAAAATACACCATCACATAATATGGAAAAGGCTATAACATCATCTACCACTCATCATCTATCACCCGACCAAAACCAACCTATCAACCAGTCTGAACTACATTGGTCTGAGGCCCTTATAACAAGGGCTATGTAGGCAAAACTCAGATGACATGATGTCTTTTGGGGTTATCTCGGCCACATCCATTTGTTCATCTATCTAATGGACAAACCATATTACCTTTAACCATGACCAAAACCAATCATCAACCATTTTGACTCTTCGTCTAAACTACATTGGTCTGAGGCCCTTCAAATAGGGGCTATGTAGGCAGCACTCAGATGACATGACATCTTCTGGGGTTAGCTCAGCCATATCTATTTATTTGTCTATCTAATGGATAAAGCATTTTACCTTTAACCATGACCAAAACCAATCATCAACCATTTTGACTCTTCATCTGAACTACATTAGTCTGAGGCCCTTCTAACAAGGGCTATGTAGGTAACACTCAGATGACATGATGTCTTCTGGGGTTAGCTTGGCTACATCTATTTGTTCATCTATCTGATGGACAAACCATTTTACCTTTAACCATGACCAAAACCAATCATCAACCATTCTGATTCTTTGTCTGAACTACATTGGTCTAAGGCCCTTCTAACAAGGGCTATGTAGGTGGCACTCAGATGACATAATGTCTTCTGGGGTTAGCTTGGCCACATCTATTTGTTCATCTATCTAATGGACAAACCATATTACCTTTAACCATGACCAAAACCAATCATCAACCACTTTGACTCTTCATCTGAACTACATTGGCCTGAGGCCCTTCAAACAGGGGCTATGTAGGCAGCACTCAGATGACATGACATCTTTTAGGGTTAGCTTGGCCATATCCATTTGTTTATCTATTTGATGGACAAACCATTTTACCTTTAGCCATGACCAAAACCAATCATCAACCATTTTGACTCTTCGTATGAACTACATTGGTCTGAGGCCCTTCTAACAAGGGCTATGTAGGTAGCACTCAGATGACATGATGTCTTCTGGGGTTAACTCAGCCACATCCATTTGTTTGTCTATCTGATGGACAAACCATTTTATCTTTAACCATGACCAAAACCAATCATCAACCATTTTGACTCTTCATTTGAACTACATTGGTCTAAGGCCCTCAATACAGGGGCTATGTAGGCAACACTCAGATGACATGATGTCTTCTGGGGTTAGCTTGGCCACATCCATTTTTTCATCTACCTGATGAACAAACCATTTTCACCCTTTGACCATGACTTAACCTAGTCCAACCCATCCATAACTGACCCTTTTCCTCCCTTTTTAGGGAGAACTACATTGGCCTGAGGCCCTTCTAACAAGGGCTATGTAGGTAGCACTCAGTTGACATGGGGTCTTCTAAGGTTAGCTCAGCCATTCCTTCATCCGTCCATCTAATGGACTAACTATCTCAACTGGACTCGACCAACAACCTTGGAGATCATGACTATCTCCTCCGACCATGACCACTTCTGAGACAACTTTGCCTTAGTTGTTTTGATTACATGTATGCTACCTCACGAATGGTTAGCAAAATTATCCACAACCCACATTATGACCCTCACAAGTATTGGATTGCGAGCAAGTTGATCCCCACTACTTGTGACATTTTCGTGTTTTCCAAGAGCACTTCTTGAGCCTGGGATACTTGGAACACGATGACCATTGGAGCTATAGCTTGGATCGAATAACCCAATTAGCTATGACTAAATGTTGGGGCCCAATTATTTCAACTTTGGCACTCCTTAACCTTGACTTGTGACAATTTGACCTAACCATCTCGTGAAGTAGTATGCGTGCAATCTTAACTTTTGTAGCGTTCACACTCCACCTTCACCATCTCCATCCACTCTCTATCAAATCAGCACCCGATTCCAGGTTCCCTTCCCTTAACTCTTGCTTTGAAGGGGAATACCTCATCCCATAATCGGGGCAACCTACATTCATTTTTGTCTTGAAGTTCATTATAATAACTAACAAGACAAAAAAGACCTTATCCCATACCTGGGGTAGCTTACTCCTATTTTTGTCTTGTAGTTTGTCAAGAACAACCAACAAGACAAAAAGGGGCAAATGTAGACACTGAAATTGTGTCTACTCCTTAGTCGACTCTCCCCCTTAGTCCCCTTGGTCCACTTTTAACATATTCCTAACCCACACACTTATTAATTTAAAATAATAACTTATTTTAAATTAATAACACCCCCCTTTGACACATCACCCATGACACCTCACCCCACCTTGGATACCTCTCCTTGGATACCTCCCATCACCCTATGACCAATTTATGACCTATTTCAACCCTCTCACACTCATTTAATCCACTTTTGACTATTTTTTGATGATAATTAGACCTGGCAGTTGGAAGAACGGGCAAAAGGCTAATTTTAGCCTTTTTCCCATCTTCTAGCCGCCGACATCAGTTATAGTCAGTCGACGCCAGTGAGATCACCAATGTTAGTCACTTAAAACAACCCAAAGGCAAATTCTCTTCCCCTTGGGATGCAAAATCACAGACCCGAATGCTAATTCTCCATCTTCTGGTATTTGACCTCTCTCTCTCTCTCCCAGAGGCACACTAAGCATCACAGGCTACAGGGACTCTACATCAGTCACTCTACCTCTGATTGAAACATTACAGGGAGTCTTCTGCATTAGCTACAAGTCTTCTACACTTTTTGTTCTCTATCAAAGAGCTAAGTATCCCTCTCTTATTTCATTTCATTATTTAGAATGTATTAGTACTTGGTTTTCTAGTTACTACTTGTAAGTAATATTATCAACCAGACCTAGATTTTAACCAGACCAGACCTGAATCTCTTCTTGGAAACACTAAGAGGCCTTTCCCATACCCATACCCCTTTTTTGACAACATATCCCCTGCATTTATCTCTCCTAAAGACCCTATCTACTGTCTTACCACACTACACAGACCCAGACTACCACAGACCATTCCATCAACCAGAGACCCATCCAAGGCCATTTCCCAAACTAACACCAGCCTCCAGGCCCATTTCCCCTACTGACATCGGTAGACTAATTGATGCTGGCAACCTTAACCAAACTGACATCGGCAGACTAACCGGCGTCGGTGACTGTGGCAGACTAACTGCAAAGAAATAGGTATGCATTATCTAATCTCCTCTTTGCTAATCATTTGTCATTTCTTTATTTTCAACACTTTTACTTATTAACAATGGATTGTTATCCCACAAGGAAGTCTTTGCACTTTTGGGATCGAGCTTTTGCTTGGTAGTCCACCTTATATCCATCTAACAATCTCTTTGTTTAAGTCTTTCTATCTACAGGTGTCGTCTTCCATAGCCAAAGAGGAGCTCCTTCAGTCATCTGGATAACGGTGCACAAAATTCATCTGGGTATGTATAAACCCCTGACCATTATCATAGTTTCTTACTTCCATTGAATG